>CAJQZJ010032031.1:8433033-8488372 GCA_907164525.1 Lophiomys imhausi | reverse complement strand
TTCTTTCTTTCTTTCTTTCTTTCTTTCTTTCTTTCTTTCTTTCTTTCTTTCTTTTTTTTGAGATAGAGTCTCACTGCATAAATCAGGTTGACTTAAAATTCACTATATAGTCCAGACTGGGTTCAAACTCCCAAGTGCAAGGATTACAGGCAAGGACAAGCCCACCACACCTTATTTGAGACAAACAGGGCCAAAGGGTGATGAGAGATAGCTTCTAACTCAGAATTTTTAATCAGAATTATTCTTAGCCAGTATGATTCAGCCAAAAGCACCAGCTGAACTGCCAATTTGTTGCTGGATTGAGACCTGTGGGATCTTAGACAAAGTACTTTCCCTCCTTCAACCTCAATTTTCTCACCCATAAAATGAGAATAATAGTACCTGCCTCGAAGGGATACTATGGGAATTATATCTACTCTTGCATTTTAAGTGCTCAGAATGGTGCCCAACATTAAATAACCGAATATAAGTTTAGACTATATTTGTTGGCTGTCATTGGAGAAAGGAATGACAAGTCAGTGGCAAGGAAATATTCATTAAGTGTTGTAAATGGGCTTCATTGTGTCTTGCTAAGGATAACAGGTTTTTCTGGTGACTGTGAACCTCAGGAGAACAGAGCACACAGTCTATTACTCGATTGATATTAATCTCAACTAGAATGCTGCCAGTACATCCTTAAGATATATCTGTGGCCCGCTTGATAACAAAGAAATCATACCTGGTTTACTGGAAATCTAGCCAACTACCCAAGGCTGGAGAAGCCATGGATCTTGGAGAAGAACCTACAACCACCACTTTACTAAACCAACATAATCACTAACTACGTTCTAAGAATTTGTCCCTATACCCATACACAGGTGAATGTAGTCCTCACTCCTTTTCCGTTGTAAAGGAAAAGTCTCTTTGCAGTAGATGGAGACCATTACAGAAAACCACAACCAATCAAAATGTGAAGTTGTAGAGACCATTCCCAAAGGCTACCTCTACAAAACACTCCTACACCTAAGGCTCAGGGAACATTTTGGAAGAAGAGGTGGACAGATTATAAAAGCCAGAGGATCAGGAATTTGCCGTGAGACTGTGTCTCCTAGTAATACCAGAAGGTACACCCGTAAAGTCTCTCCAACATAGTTGCCCAAACACTAGCTGAACAAGAACAATAAAAACATGCCAAAGTCGGGGGACAGGGGGAACCTACAAGGTCTCAACCTTATATAAAGAACTATAGGCAACTAAGAAATACTGAAAGTGGGAGAAATACTCTTGTCCAGAGAAGAGCACACTAGTTGGTCAGCCCTGAAAACATGCATAGGAGTAAGATTGTATAGACTGAACAGCTTTTATTTATTTAGGAATATATATATATATATATATATATATGTCCATACATATGCACATGTAGCAACAATTAATGATAAAGGAGGCCATGAATTAGAAAGAAAACAAGGAGGGCTGTAAGAAAGGTTTGGTCGGGCTTGGTGGCGTACGCCTTTAATCCCAGCACTCAGAAGGCAGAGGCAGACGGATCTCTGTGAGTTTGAAGCTAGCCTGGTCTACAGAGTGAGTCCAGGAAAGCTAGGGATACACAGAGAAACCCTGTCTCGAAAAAAAAAAAAAAACAAAAAAGAAAAAGAGAGGAAGGTTTGGAGAGAAAAACAGAAAGGGAGGAATGATTTAATTATAATCTCAAAAATAAAATAAAATAAGAAATATTTGTTGAATGAATGATTTTTTTAACCATCTCTTTTGATGACATATACACTGTTCTTGTTCCTGAACTAAGTCCTTTGTCCTGGTGCTCAGGTGTGATCTCCACAATAAGCCATGCGGTAACGCCTACTGCTGTACTCCTGCTTTTCAGAGGACGTTTAGGAGACTCTGTTTACTCAAAGGCACGTGGCCAGTGAGTGGCAGACCTGAACGTGAACTCCAACAGCCTGATCCAGAGCTCTGAACTGCCATTCCAAGGTCCACTGTGCCTCAGCTGAGAGGGCACTGGATGGGGAACTGGTACTCCAGAATGAAGGGATGCTCTGCCAGTTTTTAAAGTTTGAACACAAAAGTGGACATGGCGGTGCGTGCCTTTAACCCCTGCACTCAGGAGGCAAAAGGTGTGAGTTCTAGGCCAGTCAGGGCTGCATAGTGAGACACCCCCCCCCATCTAAAAATAATTAAGTAAATAAAAATAAAGTTGGAATATTATCAAGAATAAAAATCAGAAATAACCCTAGGCAGGAAACACCAGCTATCACATAAGTTAAACAAAACAGAAAACTTAAAGGCATGATAGTGGAGACAAAGAACCTACTTAGAAGCAAATAAGAACACAGGAGATAGGGTGTGAACATGAGATAACGTAAGGTTATTTGCCAATCCACACCAGGAGTTCTCAAATGTTCCTTTTCTAAAGGGGCTGTTGCAACGTACAGCCTCTTGCTCTCAAAAATTCATGGTGTCAGCCCAGTGCAGTGTACATGCCTGCAATCTCAGCACTCAGGAGGCCGAGGCCGAGGCCGAATTAGAAGTTCAAGGCCAGCGTGGGCTACAAAGTAAGAGTCTGCCCCAAATAAACAAAAGGAAAGAAAGGAAGGAAAATTTGGCGTTTTAATCTCGGGGAACTGCTGTGAGACTCTAATGAAAAAATATGAGGCAGTGTTTTTGGAGTACACATGAATGTGCCAGCCTGAACTTTGGAAGACATGATGCTTCTGAAAGCCCACTCCATACCCAAGTTATGAGTCTTTTTTTGGTACAGAACATATCTTCAGGATACCCATAAGGCTTGGTAATGTCCAAAGCAAAATCCTTCACACCATGACATAGTCCCTGAGAGCCAGACTATAGGGCACCAAGACAAGGCCATGGGCTTCTGGTGGAGGAGGATGAAGCTGGTAACTCGGAGGCAAAAAAAAACCAAACATTTTTCCCAGGAACAACAGGATGTGTTGTTCTTAAGCCCTGGGTAGTTGTTGTTTGTTTGGTGGTGGTGGTTTTTTGAGACAGTGTTTCTCTGTATAGCCCTGCCTGTCCTAGAACTTTCCTTATAGACCAGGCAGGCCTGGAACTCAGAGATCTGCCTGCCTCTGCCTCCCAAGTGCTGGGATTAAAGCCATACATCACCTTGCTTGGATTATCTCAGGTATTTTTGTTTCATTTTGTTGTTATTGTTTCTACTGCTGCTTTTAATTTTTTTTAATTTTAATTTTAATGATGTGTGTGAGTGGGTGTGTATGTGTGTGTGCATGTATGTGTGTGTTCCCTGTAATAGAGCCTCCCCCCCTCCCCCCAAGGTCTTGGTATGTAAATCAGTTAGTGATGAACCAGCCTGCCTCCATTTTAGGCTTAAAAGGCATCTTGTAGAAGAGACAAACTAGGTTCTTTCTGTTGATGATTAAATCTATTTCTCAAGGAGTGGGCTATCCCCCATCTGTAACCTTAACTGTAAATGGCTCTGTACTGTGTGTTCCAGAAAATGGCAACCATTCCTTTGTTTCAAAAAGTTATTTCTAGCCATCTTCCAATCCTACTTTTGTTTCAAAGGGTTGTTATGACTACCTTCTTATGACGACCACCTTGCAATCATGTCTTTGTTTTAGAAGGTCATTATGACTAACTTCCTATGCTTACGTTCTGCTCCGGTATCCTAGCCTATTTTGCACACCAAATCCCCCTTTTGGAACCCCCTTACCCCTGAGCTATAAAAGCCTTGTCTTCCTTACATTCAATATTAAGCTCTTGAACTCTTTAATTAATTTGGCCATGATGATTTGAGTTGGTGGACTTTCTCAAGAATCTTTGGGATTAACATTAGCCTTGAACTCACAACTGTCTTGCCTTACCCTCCTAAGTGCTGGGAGTGTGGGCATGAACGCCCACATCTGGCTAAATATCTCATTTCTTAGAAGTTGTTGAGGAGGCATTTTGGCATCTTCAAATGTCAGATAACCCACCAACTGTTAGGTGTTAAAACTCAGAGGTTTTGTTCAGGAATATAATGCTCCTTCAAGGAGAGAAACAGAGTTCACCTCCTGAACAGGGAAAACAGAACAGCTGCAGTCCTTTTACAAACTTAAATTGTGTTTTATTTTCAGCAACCAGAAGAACCTTTGGGCTTTGTCTTTGCTATTGTTTTGCATTTCATTGTAGGAATGAAAAGGGATAAGTAACCAATTGAGTGGCTGTGTGTTCTACGTGAGCTCAGAATTTCCACTGATTGCTTTTCCATGGAGGGACTGGTCTGTCCACCATGTCAGAATGTTGCCATGCTGTCTATGTGAGCTGGTTACAGCAGGAGCACACTCTCTGAACCTGCTTCCTAGGGAGTACTGCTTGGCTCGCTTTTCCTCTCAGCCATGCTCCAGACGGCTTTGCATTGTTGATGAGTTTGGTCCAAAGCTCTCTAAAGTGGTTAGTGTCTTCTGTCAGCCTGAGTTCCCAAAGTGGGAGGAGAGAGGATTCCTAGGAAATTCTAGAGAAGGGGATGTCCTGGAAAGATTGAGGTGACGGGGAGACCCTGTTGCTCTGAACATGTGCCCCCTTGTTGTGAGGGAGAGGTGGAGTAAGGGTGGGAATAGGAATGGGGTGGGGAGATTAGGCTGGGGCTATCTTCTCCTCTGGATGGCTGGCAATTTGTGAAAGAAATGTAAAGTTTCTTCTAGCAAGTAGTCGCTTTTAGGGAACACCTACTTCCCAAAGTGAGCTTCTGTCCCTGGACAATAACCCTAAAAAGATACAACCTTGAAAAAATGGTCCATGGGTGACCAGTGTCCAGGAATCTGGATATCAACGGGGACACCATTTCAGAGGGCCTGAAGCACACAGGGGACAATTACCTCAGTGTATTTCAGTGTTTATAATGCCGGTACTAATGAACAGAGGTGGGGAGAGGGCGAGTGATTTTTCTCTGCTCGGTTGTCCTAAATAGTAGTCCTGCAGAAACTGATTGTACCCAAGAGGAAAGGGGCCATTGCCGGATATTTTGTTTTGAGCAGGTGTCATTTTCTCCCTCATTGGAGGAAATTTTAAGGGTAATTTTGTTCTTTCCTTTTCCTCAAAAAATAAAAAAAAAAAATCATTCTCAAATGGCATGAGCACCAGTTACAAGAATCTTGTAGAGGATTTTTAGGACTGCCATGTAGGTCACAGCGTTTGACCCAATTGCTTTGAGCCTCACGCAGGTTAGGTTTGACAGTCAAGAGCTCAGAGACCTCCCTGATTTGGCTCTGGCCTGAGCAGGCTTCGCAGTTTTCGTCTGTATTCACTGTTGCTGGCTCAGTACAGTCTCCACTGAGCCTGGCTTGCACTGCTTCCCACACACACACCAGCTTCCTGTGGTACACCCCATACTGTAGGTGCTTTTGGCTCACAAAAAACCAAGAAGTAAACCCTCTTTCCCCATCTAGGCCACATCAATTTAAAACCAAAACAAACCACAACAAACCCAATACAAAACAACCTCTGTCCACTCCTTGTTTTTTGTGACCTTCCCCACACCCTACAGGAGTGAAGTGGTCCAAAGCCCTTCCTCCTTCAGAGTGATTCTTAGTAACCCCCCAGAGTCGTTTTTCTAATTAAATAAACCTCATCTTGTCTAGCTTCCTGGTCAGCATTTTGAACCCCCTACAGATGGGTCTGAAGGATTAACAGCAAATCCTCCTCGACCTAGCTCTGGCAGATGGGCGGCATGTGTCTGATAAATACTCGGACGGGACTGCTTCCTCCTGTTCCTAACAGATAGACAGAACACCCAGCAAATTAATTTTAAAATGGTGCCCCTCACAACCCTTAAGTGGCAAAGGAGGCCAAACACAAATGATATGAATTTCATATGGGGAGCACATTATCACTTCACAATAACTGAGAAAAAGAACCTGTTGCGTAATCAGGACCTCAGGGGGAGGCTGGGTCAGCCGGCTTACTCGCAGCCTGGAGAGCAGGCTATGGACACCCCTGGGGTCTCACCTTCCTGTCCTGTGCTCATTTGTACGTCGTACCTTCCTGCTGGGAAACAGCCTTTCTGCTGTAGCCTTTCCTTAGGAGGCACTTCTGATGCCTTTGGAATTTGAAGGCAGATGGACCAGAACACAGTACCTGCATGCATCCTATGTTTAGAAAAAGGGCGGATGTAGCAACGGAAGGTGCAAGCACCTGTCGCGGTCATTAGACATCTTTGCATTGAAGGATTGGTCCATTCCAGCTTGGAAAGGAAAAGGAGACTTCGGCGGTGGGAGAAGGGTGACTGACTTAGGAGAAGCTATTTTGAACTGTGGCAGAACAGCTGACTGAGCCCAGCGCTGCGGCTCTGTGGGTTCGCGCCTCGAGGATTAAGATGTAAAATGTCCAGGTCTCACTTTCTATCTGAAAATTGCAAAAAGCATAGTCAAATATCCTCATTCGACATTAAGAGCTATGCATGACGCCTTTAATCCCAGCAGTCGGGAGGCGGAGGCAGACAGAACTCTGTGAGGGCAGCCTGGTCCATAGAGCAAGTTCCAGGACAGCCAGGACTGCAAAGAAACTGTCTCGAAAAACAAAACAAAACAAGCAAGCAAAAACAAAACAAAAAGAACTATGCTTTGAACCCCTGGATAGTAGGGGAGAAGCTCCTCTTTACACACAAAGAACAGGACCCTGTACTAGCGACCACTCCCCTGAGGACATGCAGCTACTTTCTTGAAGAAAGATGGGACACAGCCAGGTCTTTAGAACCCTGTATCAGTCCTCTGAAGGGATGGTGTGCTCTGCAAGCAGAACTTGAATTCCTATGAAGTGACAACAGGGACCCCTGGAGAAAACTAACCTCAGACATTGAGGCACCTGGCCAAGGGCAGGGATTTTGTAGGACAGTTTGGATGAAGAATCCAGGTCTGGTTCTAGCTGACCACTGCATTCTCTGGGACTTGCTTAGTTTTATTTTTCTTCCTAAGGAAAGTGGCTAGATGTTCAAGCTCCGCTCTGGGCTGTCCTGGTTTGTTCCTATTGTCCTCAAAGGGAAGTGATCTGAATGATAAACTATGTGACAAGTCACCTGACATGGTTTATTGCTTATTTCCCACACTAGAGAACCAGCTTATTGCCACAGAGCCTTCATGTGTTTGCTGCATGCTGTTTCCTCAGCACTTTATGTGAATGGTGCTGATACTTGGTAGGTGTTTAGTGATTGAACTGTATGTACATATGTATTTTCTGGTGCTAGGAACCAAACTTAGGAGTCTCTAGCAATGCAAAGCTCATGCCATATCACTGAGCTCCACTCCCAACACAATTCATATATTTAAAATTTTTTAATTCATTTTTTTATAAATTTGTATATGTGCATGTGTTTGCCATGTATGTGTGGTTACCCTCAGAGGCCAGAAGAGGATGTCTGACCCCTTAGAGCTATAATTACAGGCAATTGTGAGCTGCCTAGCACAGGTGCCAGGGGCTAGACTGAGGTCCTCTGGCATCAGGAAGCACTTTTAACCACTGAACTATCTTTCCATCCCCCTAACTCACATATTTAATGTAATTTTTTATTTTTATGAATAGTTCTATGCCTGTATGTGTGTGTATATGTATATGACATGTGCATACAGGTGCCCAAGAAGGCCACAGGAAGGCATGGAACCTCCTGGAACTTGAGTTACATGTGTTTATGTGCTGCCAGAGTTGGGTGTTGAGAACCAGACTCAGGTCCTCTAGAAGAGCAGGAAGTACTCTTAACCAAGGAGCCATTTCTCTAGCCCATAATTTATGTATTTTAAATGAGTGAAATTCATGACCTCGGAAGAGTAAATTTTTTTGTTCGATTGATTTTAACATTGGTTAAAATTACATTTATTTAGGAAGTGTGTGTGCACATGAAGAAGGTCAGAGGTCTTGGGACCAACTCTGGCTTGGCCGTGGCTACCTACTGAACCATCACACCACCTGTGTTTGATTGACATTTTTGAGACAAAGTCTCATTGTATAACTCAAGCTGGCCTTGAATTAATGACCTCCTGCCTCAGCTTCCTAAATGCTGAATTTCAAGATGTAAATAATCCACAATAAGACAGACTTCTGTTTTTGCTCTGTCTCTGTTGCCTCTTGTCCCTTAGACACGCCCCTTAATTGCTCTGAGCTGTGGGGATCCTCCTGGTCTCAACCAGCTCTGCTAAGAAGCAACATCAGAAGAGAAATCACTCAAAACTATCTCAGACACTTGTGTTTGCATGTCCCAGCGACACAGAACAGAAAATGCATGATGCTGTGGGTGGAATGTGGATCTAGACACCAAAGCACACTGCTGGGGCAGCTGGATGCACTGCTGCCTCCTGGGAAAGCAGTTGGGGAAGTCTGTCACTTCCTCATTGGCCCAGCAGTTCCAATTACAGGATTTTTTCCTTCAAAAAAAAAAAAAAAAACAAAAAACAAAAAACTAATTGCTGTACAAATGGCTATGTGTGTCAACCAGAAGCTAGTTAAATGAATTATCAGACAGCCATTAAAAAAAAAAAAAGGAAGAAAAAGCTTTTATATATAACATAGAATGATCTGCCAGAGGGATCATCTTGCCTGAAAAGATGTAGAGTGTGCCCAGAGCAATCCCAAAATTTCAACAGGGCCAAGTGTGATCGATGGAACAAATAGAGGAGTTTAGATATACATAAACCATGTCCTGGAAGGACACCCAAGCCACATTGTGCCCTTAAGAGGGGAACTAGGAGCCTGGGAAACACACATGGAAGGAGAAACCTTTATAGACCCTTAAGGAGCTGCGCTGCAGAATCAACAACTAGCTTACTCAAAAGAAAAACCAGTAAAGGGCCTTCAGTGGCTAGTTGTGCTTCCAAACCAGTGGTTCTCAACCTGTGGGTCTAGTCCCATTTGGAGGTCAAGTGACCCTTTCACTGGGTTAGCATCTCGGATATTTACATTACAATTTGTAACAGTAGTAAAGTTACTATTATGAAGTAGCAATGGAAATAATTTAGTGGTTGGGGGTCACCAGAATATGAGGGACTGTGTATATTTAAAGGGTCGCAGCATTAGGAAGTTTGAGAGCCACTGGTTAGATAATTTTGAACTAGGCCTAAAGATTTGCTGGGTGTCCTTGTAATGTACCATATGCCCAAGTCCCTGTAATGGACATGCAATGAAAGAGACTTTAAACTTGGTTAAGTGACATCTATCAGTAAAATAATATTATGTTCAACTTGCTAATAATATGAAAAAAATAAGGTAAACTTACAGGACAGATTATTATGCTGCTTGGAATTGGGAATTCATCTCTATAACCACGTCCTAGTAGTAGGTCTAAAAGACAATAGCACTAGGCCAAAATAATACAATAATAATAAAACAAAAATTAATTAGGTATACTGTCAGTCATTTCGGGTTGCCTTCTGACTTTGGCTTTTCATTTGTATTACGAAGCAGCCCACAGTTGTTTGTGTACAGAGGGCATGATTTCCTGAAGCTAACCCAAATGCAATGGCCTCAGAGCCACACCACATTCAGAGTCCAGTACTACAGTTACTAACTATGTGATATTAAGCAAACTACTTGATCCCTTTGGTCCTGAGTCCCTGGTCTATAAAATGATATAGTCCTGACACATAGAAGAGCCGAGGGGATGAAGTGAGATCATTTATACAGAAGGCGTGGTCCAGCCACTGGGGTACAATGAGCTTTCCAGGAGTGGTAATATCACCTTTGCCGTCATTCTGCTCCCTGGTCTGTCTCCTTAGTTTAATTATAAGTGGCATCAGAGCTGCCTTTTTTTAACCAGCTCTTGTTTACTGCATGCCTGCTATGTGAGTGAGAACTAGAAAAAGTTAATCATTTCATAGATCTTATGCACAAAACGTCAAAATGTCTCTTAATTTAGGCCCAGCCCTTTATGCAAATAAAACAAAACATCTTATAAGTAGTATAACTGGACTCCAAACACGTTAAATAACTTAGTTTTAAAATTGTCTTTCTGGGGGGCTGGAGAGATGACTCAGCGGTTAAGAGCACAGACTGCTCTTCCGAAGGACCCAGGTTCAAATCCCAGCACCCACACGGCAGTTCACAGCTGTCTTGTAATTGCTGGGCATGGTGGCACTCACCTTTTATCCCAGTACTCCGGAGGCAGAGGTAGGTGGATCTCTGTGAGTTCACAGCTAGCCTGGTTCACAAAGTGAGTCCGGGACAGTCAAGGATACACAGAGAAACCCTGTCTCAAAAAGCCTAAAAAAAAAAACAAAAAAAAAACTTTCTTTTTTTTTTTTTTTTTTTTTTTTTTTTTTTTTTTTTTTTTTTTTTTTGGTTTTTTGAGACAGGGTTTCTCTGAATATCTCTGGCTGTCCTGGACTCGCTTTGTAGACCAGGCTGGCCTCGAACTCACAAAGATCCGCCTGCCTCTGCCTCCCAAGTGCTGGGATTAAAGGCGTGCGCCACCACCGCCCGGCTAAAAAAAAAAAAACTTTCTTAAATCATAATATTTTTGTACTCAGAAAGGTACAAGTAGCCTGGTGATGGTGGCATATACCTTTAATCCCAAGACTCAAGAGGCAGAGGTAGGCAGATCTCTGAGTTTGAGGTCAGCTAGTTTCGGGACATCCAGGCTACACAGAGAAACCCTGTCTCAAAAATCTTAAAAAAAAAAAAAGTCCAGCACTGGGGCTCGAGAGATGGCTCAGTGGTTCTTGCAAAAAAAACCTAGGTTTGGTTCCTAGCTCCCACATGGTAGCTCACAGATACTAGTAATTCCAGTCCCAGGGGATCTGACACCCTTTTCTGACCTACTTGGGCTCTTGTACACATGTGATACACATATATACATTCAGGAAAAACAGTCACACATACTTGTACATGTAAAGTAAGGTTAAACAACAACAACAACAAAAGTAGGAGGCTGGAGAGATGGCTCCGCGGTTAAGAGCATTGGCTGCTCTTCCAGAAGATCCAGGTTTGATTTCCAGCACCTACAAGACAGTTCAGAACCTTCTTGAACTCCAGATTTAGAAAAATCCAGTGGCTCCAAGGACACTGCATACACCTATACACATAAAATAAAAATAAATAAATAAATCTTTTTTAAAATTAATTCCAACGTGGAGGGAGAAGGGCTATTAATAGAGGCCTGACTCCTGTCTGAGGAGGTATTGATAGTTGATGGTTAATAAAGAAGAGCCACTTTCCTTGGGTGAGGGAGTACTGGTTAGTTTTGTTTTTTTTTTTGCCAATTTGATACAAACTAGGGTCATCTGGGAATAGGAAACCTTAATTGAGAAAGTGTCTACATTGCATTGTCCTGTGGCCAAGGCTGTCAGGCATTTTCTTGATGGATGATTGATATGGGAGGGCCCAGCCTGCTGTAGGCAGTTCCACCCCTGGGTGGGTCCTCTTGAGTTGTGTAGGAGGGTAACCATGGGAACCAAGCCAGTAAACTGTATTTCTCCATGGTCTCTATCATTTCTTGCCTCCAGACTCCTGCCTTCAGTTACAGCCTTGTCTTCCCTAAGTGATAAACTGTGATTGGGATGGGTAAGCCAAATAAACCCTTTTCTCCCCCAAATTGCTTTTTGCCATGCTGTTTCATCACAAAACAACAAGGACAGGGTGGACACTAGTAAGCTACACCATACACCTATATGGCGGCACAGCACAGTGAGTTTAAAAACAACAATAATAATGATTAAAAATACAAAAGTTAAATGTACAAGTGTAGCATTCAGTTCCATCATTTCTTATTATTATTACATCATATTTTAGGTTATCTCCCTGTGTGTTCACTCATAAGATATGGTAAAAAAATATACTCAAAGTATTTTTAAAGATTTTTTTTTTTAAATGTATGAGTGTTTTGCCTGAATGTATGTAAGTGCTCCACATGAATGCCTGGTGCCTGAAGAGGACAAAAAAGGGCATCAGATTTCTTGGAACTGGAGTGACAGACAGTTGTGATCCACCATGTGGGTGCTGGGAACCAAACCCTGGTCTTCTGGAAGAGCAGCCAATCCCCACCACTACCCCAAAAACCAGTGGAGCTTCTCAGAGTTGCTGGGGACAAAGGACCATCGTTATTGTTACTGGGGACAAGGGACCATTGTTATTGTTACTGGGGACAAAGGAGCATTGTTATTGTTCAGTGTAAGACCCCAGACTACTCCTGAAATAAGAAGCACAGGGTTTCCTATATATGATCTTGGAAGCCAACAACTTTTGAAGGTCTTCAGGGCTAATGGCTGATTTACTAGGGTCACAAGGGAGGTTAGAATTTCCTACTTCCCAACAAGCTTGATACAGTGTCAGCTCTCTACTATTCTAACAGAACACCCGACATGAATAACTTAGAAAGAGGAAGCCAGGTATGGTGACACTCTTGAAATCCTGCCACTATAGATATTTGACCTTGGGAGGCCAAGGCAGGAAAATTTTAAGTTCAAGGCCAGTCTAAGGTATGTGTCTCAAAAAACAAACAACAAACAAATATAAATAAAAAGAGGAATTTTTTTTTTATGAATAAAACCAAAGTCTTGTTTGGTTCATGACTTCAAGAGTTCTAGTCAGCAGACACTATTGCTTTTGGCTTGTGGAGAGGCAGAACGTCATGATACAGAGTGTGTCATGAAGCAAAGCTGCTCACTTCCGGATAGTCCATAAGCTCAGTGAGAGGCAGGGCCTGGCTCCCCAAACATTCCTCAAGGCCATGCTCCTAATGACCTAACTTCAAGTAAACCTCAGCTCCTAAAATTTCTGCCCCCTCTCAGTTGCCTTGTCTGTTGGAGACCAAGCCTTCAACACAGGAGCTTTTGAGGGACATTGAAGAGTCACAATATGAGCTGGAGAGGTGGCTCACACCTTCAATCCTAGAAGTAGAGATGGGGGAGAAGCTCAGATGGAAGCCTGAAGTCAGTCTGAGACAGAATGAGAGTTCCAGGTCAATCTGGGCTATGGAGTGTGACTCTGTTTAAAAACAAAAACAAAAAAAAACAAAGAAACAGAAATCCCCAAAAGTCACCACCAACAAAGTCACATCATAATACACAGGATGCAAGCAGCCTGAGACAGTGGATATATAAACCAGCTCAAGTCACTATTACTGTCACGCTTTTATCATTTTCTGCCTTTTATTAAAGTTCAATAAGCTGTATTTTTGTCTCATTTATGTTTTTTTTTCTTCCCTATATTTAAGATAGAGATTGAAGAAGGATTTTTGTTGTTGTGTTAGCTCCTTAAAAAACACTTAGTATGCCTGGCATGGTGGCTCACACCTTTAATCCCAGCACTTGGGAGGCAGAGGCAGGTGGATCTTTGTGAGTTCGAGGCCAGCCTGGTCTACAGAGTGAGTTCAGGACAGCCAGGGCTGTTACACAGAGAAACCCTGTCTCGAAAAAACAAAAACAAAAAAAAATCACTTAGTATTTTTCTGTATCCTTTCTTTTTTTTTTTAGGTGCTGGAGTTTGAACCCTGGGCCTTGAACATACTATTAAGTACTCTACAACTGAGTGACCCTTGGTCTACACTCAGATTGATTTTCAAGGGTTCACAGGGCAAATGGTCACTGCTTAAAAATAAATTTTCACAAGCCGGGCAGTGGTGGCGCACGCCTTTAATCCCAGCACTTGGGAGGCAGAGGCAGGCGGATCTTTGTGAGTTCGAGGCCAGCCTGGTCTACAAAGCGAGTCCAGGACAGCCAGAGATATTCAGAGAAACCCTGTCTCGAAAAACCAAAAAAAAAAAACAAAAAAACAAAAATAAATTTTCACAACTGGGCTCTGACCAACCCCTTCAGTATCACTTACTATGTTGCTCCACACCAACCCTCAAACACCAATGTCTAGCTGTTCACTTGTGGCTCTGGAATTGACCTTCTTCAGTGTTGGGTTCCCTAATTACTGTCTCACAACTTAGACATGTTTCTTGAGTTTATGGCGGCTTCCTACAGTCATAGACATTTTTCTGTGAGAACTCTAAACTAAAGATACTGACAATATTTGCTTCATGGAGCCTGGGCTGGTTCCACCTGTACTTCAAAGGTTGTCGTATAAATGGTACGCCTCAGAACATGCTGACTGGGACTATTGCGGAAAGCCTAGGATTTCCACAGAACAGTCTCCCTTTCCATACCAGCTCCTTTGCCTATTGCTCATCTTTTAGGTCTCAGTTTTCGCTAAACACAACACGCAACCCAGCCAAGACAAGGTGCTCTTCCTGCAGGCTTCTCTAGCCCCCTTGGCAGTTCTTTTGTACAGCATGCTATGTTTACTGGCACACGACGAGTGTCACCTGAATAGCCATTCGGTGAGTTCATTATTCCATTGGCACTGCCAGTCAAGTGTGTGACTCATGGTAAGTTGTCAAAGTGAGAGAACGTGCACAAAGAACCTTCTAAACAAATAACAACAAATGTAGGTATGAGAAAGAAGGTATTTTGTCTATACACTGCTGATATAGACAAGAAGCTAAAAACAGAATCACCGTTTGACCAAGCTTTACCTGCTCACCCCTGGTTATTATGCATGTGCTACTCACAATAGCTAGGAAACAGAACCAAGACAGATGTCTACCAGGAAAAGAATGGATAAAGAAAACATGCTACATGCACACAGTGGATTTTATTTGCTGTAAAGAAAAATGAAAACACAATATTTTCAGGTAAATAAATGTATTTGCTAATTGTCATATTAAACAAAATAAACCAGATTCAAAAAGACTAAGACACATGTTTCTCTTAGATGTGGAACCTAGATTTAAGTGTTATACATGCATGCATACATACACACATGCATCCATATATGTATGGCGGAGGTATAAGTCATGAAGCTAGAAAGGGGCTCACAAAAGGGAAGCAAGAAATCTTAAAGGGTGGGGAAGGAAGGAGTGAGGGGGTGTCTGTGACGTGAAGGCCAAAAGGAGGCTGTCTTTGAAAGAGAAGAGAGCCAACCCTGGGACAGGGAGGAGACAGACACCAGGAGAGCATTAGGGAAGGGGATACACTAGAATAAAATATAGTTTCACATATCTGTGAAAATACCACATAGGATCCCATTATTTTGCATGCTAACTTAGAGAGGGAGAGAGAGAGAGAGAGAGAGAGAGGAGAGAGAGAGAGAGATACACGTCTCCCTGAGCCAGTGCTCAGCTGAGGTCTTTGAAATCGGCTCCCTGTGGGAAGGCCTCTTGACATTCAGAAGTGGTGATCCAGTCGAAAGTGGACAGCTAGGGTAGACCCTGAGATAGAGTTAAAACTTGAAAACAAAATATAAGTGCATATTAGACTGATAAAGGACTATCGAAATACCTAAGGAAGAAAAACATTTAGACCTCTTGTGTACTTTGGATCCTGCCCGCTGTTGTTTTGTCAGATATTTAGTTAATTCCTATCCACGGAGGTGAATAAAACACATTCATGGAGGCACAAGGGGTGGTGACATTGAACCTGATCCTCTGGGTTTTCTGCACATGGTGACCTTGCTGTTGGGCCCTCTCTTACTCCTGAACTGCCCACTTGTCCCTGCGCTTATCAGGAAGCCAGTGACCTCAGGAAGGGAGGCTTGCCAAGAGAAGTGATTTCCTCATTGCTGTAAACACTCCAGCTGCCTGGCCTAGTACATTCAAAAACTGACAGAAGGCTTCTGGTTTGATTGCATGTCCCCAAATGTACAGTATGTCATTCATAACCTGATATGTGCATGCGTGCTGTCTGTTTGTTAGAAGAGGATGAATTCCCAGGCAAATTGCAGGACTCAGGTGATAACCTCACCACACCTTTTTTTTTTTTGCCCAAGGTTTCCTCTCTGGTTTCCACAGAACTAGTATTTTTCTAAGCTACTAGTTTGCTCACCCAAAGTTGCACATCCAGTTTCCCTCCTCTTGAAACCCGGCTGCTAGGAAAAGCGGCACTTTTCTGGCTTGAAATTGCCTTCCAGGACTGTGAAATAGAAATGAATCACGGAGATGCAGAATTTCAGCCTCTTGGAGAGTCTTCAGTCCTGCTCCTTACTTGTCAAATGAGAAAAGCAACCAGGACTCACGAAGTGAGAGGCCCAGGCATGCCCTGGCGTCTGTGCCAACCCTCTCTTCTCTCTCTCTGTTTTACTCTTTACTCCATTTTGTTCACTTAATTTTCATTTGATCTTGCTTCAGGAAAAAAAAAAATCATATAATCACTGACTTCTTCAGTTTCCGCCACCTTGTCATGTCCTAAAAATGAAGCCACCGTGGACACCCTTGGGAGTGCCAGTCAAAGGAAATGAGTAACCCAGGCGTCAGGTGAGCCCCTAGTCAGCAACTGAAACAGGAGGAGGGCTTATTTCAGTAGGGAGCGCTCCTTACAGGCCCAACGGCCTGGCGCCCTGAAGGACCCTGCCCCCAAGGTGAGCACACAAAGCTTCACATTTCCTTTGGGGACCTTTTGCTACATTTCCCTCTCACTGTGCTTTGAAAATTAACTGCCAGAATCTGGTCATTATGGCTTCATTAACTATTCCTTGTAATTGCACAAGTCATAATTAATTCATCTGTTATTCACATGGGTGACATGCAGACACTTTAATAGATTTTCCTTGGGGAATCCCACACTTTAACTGATATTGGTGTTACTTTTAGAAGATTTAGAGGCAAGCAATCATAGGTGAAATTCATTTTTTTGTAAGTAGCTATGAGTCACTATTTTAAAAAATGACGCAGGGGCATAAAAATACCGCTGTTAATATTTTTTCAACATTTCAGTCTTTACAAATGAGACTAGAAAGTGAATGAATAAACCTTTCTCCTCCTTCCACCAGATATTTTTTATTTTCTCTCCTTTTTTCCCTATTCTCTTTCTTTCTCTTCCTTTTTTTTTTTAAGATTTGGTTATTTTATGTGAATGAGTGTTTTGCCTGCACATACATATGTGTACGATGCTCATGCGTGGTGCCCTAGGAGGCCAGAAGAGGGGTGGCTTCCTTGGTACTAGAATTACTGATGGTTGTGAGTCACCGTGTAAGTGCCAGGTACAGAAGTGGCAGCAAGAGCAACAAGTGCTCTTAATTGCCAAGCAATCCCTGTAGCACCACTCCTACCTCACCCCCTACCTCTGAACCAGTGCCTTTCTGAGACAAGTTCTCACTCTAATACTGGAACTTATTATGTAGCCCAGGCTAGCCTCAAACTTTCAGTGGTCCTCCTGCCTCAGCCTCCCATGGGTTGAAATTAAAGATATGAGCCCAGATTTATGGAGTTTCCTGTACAAAAATAAAATTATTCCTATACAAAAATAGATGATATATCTACACAAATGCATACCAGGTTATTTAAGTAAATATACTTAATTGATTTCAGGGTCAAATCTTTCAGGCTTCCCTTATTTGTTCAGAAATCACTGGTTTTTTAAACACCCTACTGCATAGCTGCACTCCTCATGTCTAGTTCACATTGGAGTTCTTTTTGTGACAAAGTTACTGGTCTTTTCTTTTCTTTTCTCATTTTTCTTTTTTTTTTTTTCACATGAAATTAGTTGCATGAAATCTAGGTAAAACGTCAGCAATTCAAATATCATACGCTCCTCTCCAGTTACACATAACCTGCCCCTTACCCCTGGGCCCTTGAACACACATACCCCTGTTCTCGCCCTTTTAGAGCTAAATGAAAATTTCTCATGGCTGAATATTTGGCCAAATACTTAATCGTCGGTTATCTGGTAGAAATCACAAGCCTACGATGACAGACCCACTTAGTGAAGCAGTTGTCTACAACTCAGACTAACAGCTGAGCTCAGCAGCCAGTTCTTGCTGAAGGAACTCAGCTGTGGAGAGAGGAAAAAACGTCCCTTCGGTTTGTGCGATTCAGTAGTTGCCTTAATAAACTCACTTGAGCCGGGCGGTGGTGGCGCACGCCTTTAATCCCAGCACTTGGGAGGCAGAGGCAGGCGGATCTTTGTGAGTTCGAGGCCAGCCTGGTCTACAAAGTGAGTCCAGGACAGCCAAGGATACACAGAGAAACCCTGTCTCGAAAAACCAAAAAAAAAAAAAAAATAAAATAAACTCACTTGACGCTGAGTGGGATCATAAGCATTCAGAGTTTGGTGTCTTGGAGATTATCTACTCCACCCTTTTGATTCTTCAGATGAGACTACTGAGTCACATGAGGGTGAAGTGTCCCGGCCAGGTCGTCAGTGAATGGTAGCCCACTCTAGTAGCAGGATCCTGTCTCCCAGATCCTGCTCCAGCACTCATCAAGCAGATTCCATCCTATCCTGGCTTCATGGCTTCCACAAATCAAGAATTCAATGGCACCATGGAAGAGCATGTTAAACTTAGAGGAAGACACCAAGATGCCACACAAAGGACGGCCACAACTGAGAGACTATGTTCTGAGTACTTCATTCTTGACTTGCTTCTCCAGAACTTACAATAAAACATTTTTTTTAAGATAAATAAGACATTGGTGTACCTCAGTGATAGAGAACTTTCCTACCACATATAGACTCTGGGTTCGCTCCATAGCATTGCAATACATGAATAAATAAATAAATAAATAGAGTCCTCAAAGAATAAAAACACCGTTATCACTCTTAATAGATATCTAATTATAATGCCCAGGGGGTGGGGGAAACTTTTAAGAGACACAGGAAACTTGGAATTTTACAGAAGTTTAAAGTCTGGCTGGTATTGAAGTACACCAAGGTAGGTACCAACTTAGGAACCCACAAGTAAAACCAATGGATCACATCAGCTCTTCATGAGGAACCTACACTGGGCTCCAAGTTCTCTCAAAGAAGCTCCTTGTCCATTAGTTAGCGGTTGCTGCCTCTTGGTCTCCTAAGACTTTGGATTCATCACGCAGATAGCCTGGTGATTGGACTAAGTACATTTTTTTTCTTCTTGTATTTCTGCCAGATGGGTGTGTTCTGTTTTAAAGACGGCCATTGGTAAATTCACCTTCCTTCTCTGCTTGGCCACCCAGCACTTGGTATTTTTGTGTTTTTGTTTTTTGGGGTTTTTCAAAATTTTGTTTTGTTTTGTATTTTGCATTTCTACATCAGGATTCCTCTTACACTCAGAGCCCCTTCTTTCACCCTGAGGGTGGGTGGTTATTGTAAACGACCCAGGGAAGGCTATGCCTCTGCATTCTTCTGGCTAGAACAGAGGACTGAGGTCAAAATTATTATGTGGAGATTAAAGCGTAGAATTTAATTATGTGTTCTGTTGCTCCCGGTACATTTATTAATTTAGCAGTGCAAACCGACTGGAGCTAAACAAGCAGGACTGATTAATTTGCAAAGACATCTAGGTAACAGATTGTGATCAAAGTGGGGACCTGATCCTGTTAGATTGAAATGTGTCGTCCTATGCCGAATGAAGGACACGAAGCAGCACGGTTTATCTTTATCAATGCTGTCCTCTGAAGGAGGGGAACAGGCCTGCAGATACTAATCAGGGCTGAGGCCCTGCCAGTCAATAATTACCCACTGTCTCATCATAATCCCGGAACTAAGCCCTTGCCCAATCCATCTGGGACCCTTTTCCATCTATCACACAGCTCAGAAGTACGTGTGTAAGCTATTGCCTCTGCTTGTGTTGCCTGTCCCCTGAGTATACATTCGTGGCAGCGACCAATTAGGTTGAGATATTCTCTCTCTCTCTCTCCTTTGCTTCCAAGTTGCCCCCAACGCTCCTTGCTCAGCACTGGTAGCTAAGCGCAGATGCAACCAGTGCCGAAATCCACCCACCTCTATGAACTGCCTCACCAGACTCTGATGAACACCGCAGGAGTCACCCTATTGCAGGTGTTCTGAAAAAAGGGGCAACACTACACCTCTGGACCTCGAGGCTTCCTTAAGCCACCCTCCACCTGTCACTGCCTTCTGCCGCAGACCAAATCACACAGAGAGGACAATATTTCTGACCCTAATCCAGGAATCAAACAGCTAAAAAGAGAAGAGGGCAAATGTGGGAATAATTGAATCTTAGATCCCTGAACAAGGACTCAGTATCAGTCCAAGGGTGACAGTGCAGGACCCTGATGTCCCAGAGACCTCAGTGAAAGCCCAGGTTCTGCTGTTGGCCATCTGGTCACTGCCCTGTTTTATGATGCCATTTAGCATCTGCCTGAATTGTGCTGGCAACTAACTCAGCCACCCATTGAAAACTGACCAGCTTCACAAATGATGAAACCTAAAACAAAGATAGTTGGTCCTAGCTGGACATGATGTCACATGCCTTTAATGGCAGCACTCAGAAAGCAGAGGCAGGCAGATCTCTGTGAATTGAGGCCGGCCTGATCTATAAAGTGAATTCTAGGACAGCCAGAGCTACATAGTGAGACCCTGTCTCAAAAAATAAAAAATGTCCTTCCATCTTCTGAAATGGCCCAGCCCAAAAGATCTATCTAGTTCTTGATCAAATGGTGCTGACTGCTCTAAGTGTATGCATTTCTTCCTCCCAAATAAATACACATTTCTTAAGGGTTAAAAACAAGAAATCCATGTTTTTTTTTCTTGTATGTAGCTACAGTTAACAATTAATAAATGACAGCTTTTTATCATATTGTCTACACTCATGTTTGTGTGTATGCATTTGAACGTGTACATATTGAGGCCAGAGATCATTGTTTTCCACTTTAGTATTTGAAACAGGTCTCTCACTGAACTGAAGCTCACCTATTCAGCTGGACTGGCTGGCCAGCAAGCCTTAGGGATATTCTCCTGTCTGTGTCCCATACCTATTCCCGTGCTGGGGTTATAGGTTCAGGCTGCCACTGCTGGCTGCTCTGTGTAGATGCTGGGGGTTGAACTCAGGTCCCCATGCTTTCACTACCAGCCATTTCCCCAGCCCCCAGTTACTAATCCTTACATGTAAACACAAGAACTCTTCATTTTTTTGTTTGTTTGTTTCTTTGTTTTTTTCAAGACAGGGTTTCTCTGTGTAGTCCTGACTATCCTGGACTCACTTTGTAGACCAGGCTGGCCTCAAACTCACAGAGCTCCACCTGCCTCTGCCTCCTGAGTGCTGAGATTAAAAGTGTGTGCCACCATGCCAGGTGCACAAGAACTCTTCATAAATGACTTTGAAGGCAATATGGATAGATAGTCTGCTATAATTAGAGACAACAGATATTGATCACTGACTTAGCAAGAGGATTATAAATCGGAAGCCCAGCCTAGGCTATATACAAAACCCTGTCTTAGGTGAAAAAAAAAAATCTATCTGAGGCAGTAGGATCATAGCTGCTTGGGCTACAGAATGAGTTCATTGTCAAACAGGACAACTTAGCAAGACCATATCTCAGAATTAAAAGTATGAGCTGGAGAGGTGGCTCAGCAGCCAAGAGCACTGGCTGCTCTTATAGAAAACCTGAGTTCTAGTCCTAACACCCACATGGCAGTTCACAACCATCAGTAACTCCAGTCCCAAGAAATCTGACATCTTCCTCCGGCCTCCACAGCCACTACATACACATACTGCACAGATACACACGGACAAAACTCCAGTCTACATACATAACATAAAAATAAATACATCTTTTAAAAAGATAATAGTAATTAAAAAGTGAAAAGCAAGAAAGCTGAAGGATGCAGTTCAACAGCAGAGCACTTTCCAAAGAAGGTGTGCAAAGTGTATTTAACCCCCCACCCTCCTCACAAAAAGGCAACAAACAAACAAAAACAACAACAAAGCAAACAACAGCAAAAACAACAACAAACAAAGAGAAGAAAGGAAGGAAGGAAGAAAGAAAAATGTCTGAAGTTGCTTAGCAGAGTTGTTATTGTCATAAGTAGAAATTCAAAGAAATGAATTGTGTCCTAGCTAATGGCAGAAGCTCCAGCATCCGGAGTGACTCTCCCTGAGCATCACTGGTCAGGCACGCCCATCTGAAATCCAAGGGGCTGATTTCCAAGAGTGCTGTCACGGCACAGGCCCAGTGTCTGTGCTGAAACAGCAGGACCCTGTTTCAGACCTTTGCTAACAGTGACCAGGTTTTAATTAGTTAAATTTACAGCCTGGCTCTGGATCCTCTCTGGTAGACAAAACGAGATCCATGGACAGGCTCTGGAGCACCTATTCCCTAAGCTCCCAGGATGCACGCTGAAGATGAACCAACTGCCCTTTGGAATTTACAACAGCAGCTCTGACAGCTGTTTTGTATTTATTTCCATGGTTGGGCCATTTCAATTTGGGTCTCTTATTCATTATATTAGCAAATATTTGTTAAAGGATCAAGCGTGGGATGAGCTCTGTTTGTCGGGATGGTAATTAAGGCAGTGTATGTACCAGGGTCAGAAGAAGATGGGTGAGCAGGATGCTCAAGCTGCTGTGTGTTGCTTTGAAAGCTACACTGGCCTCTCTGAGCCACATCTGGCCCACGTTCACATATGTACGTCAGTCTTGTTCCCACTACTCTAAGGGGTAAATAGAAGCACAGGATGTGGAGAAAACATTTTAAAGAACACACTACATTTGCTTATGGCAAAGTCCTTCCCTGCAACACAGCCCAAAGCCTTTTTATTTTTCAGACTGCCATTTTTAAAGCAAATTATAATTTTAAGAAATTTCTCCCACAGCAAATTGGTTCATGCTAGCATGATGGTAAGGACTAGATTGGGCAAAGCAAATACAACAGAACACTTTCTTTTTCTTTCTGTAAGATAACTCTGTAAAGTTCTCCATATTGTTACTGTTTTCTCATTTTGCTTTTAATTTTTCAGTTCAACATAATGCAAATAGGCCGGATGCAAGATAGATGCTATATTTAAACTGTTCGGACATTGAAGATATGAGAGAAAGAAATACAGGGTACACATCTGTCATCCCAGTACTTGGAGGCTGAGGCACGAAGATTAATGGTGTGAGGCCAGCCTGGGCATTACATAATAAGTTCTAGGCTAGCCTGGGCTACATGGTAAGGCCTTATCTCAAAACCAAAAGTGATGGAATAATAAAGCAATTTAATATTTTTAAATGATTTATATGGTTTTGATTATTTTAAACATGTCTAATTGTCCGGCTTTTACCCCTGAGGTTATCAACCAGTGCTTGACAGAACTCAGAATTACTTCCCAGAAGGGCGTCATGGTTGGACAGCTGCTGGCTCTGCACTCCCCCACCGAGAAAGATGAACCTTTAAGATGTGGCTCCAGTCTCTGTTCCCTTGGGCACAATGTGTCCCCTAGCATTATCTGGGACCAATCCAAATTCTCACAAAATGAGGACACCTGGTATATTGGAGTATGAACAGAAACTCCCTGTTTGTAAGTAAACACCTTCATTTCATGTGCTATCCTATATCACAGAATCTGTACAAAGTCACTATTCCGATGGCCTTGGCCCTCGGCGAGGCTAAGCGCATCAGCTGGGATGGCCAAGTGCCGAGGACCCTCCCTCCCCAGGAGCCAGCCTTCATCTGACAAGGAGCCCACCATGGCTGCCTAGTAGCCAAGCTCCCTGCACTAACTTCCCTCTTTCTCCTCCTGTTCCTCTGACACCTTAATCCTCTTCTTGCCTCTTTCTAAAGCAAATTTTCTAACTGAAGTTCTGGATCTCATTTGTTCTTGTGTTCTTAGCTTCACCCTTATCTAGAACTTGGGAGCTCCCTTTCCCAGGCCTGACCACATCTCCCGGCTCTGATTCTTTTTTCTTTTTAGGTTTTTTGAGACAGGGTTACTCTGTGTAGCCCTGGCTGTCCTGGAACTCACTCTGTAGACCAGGCTGGCCTTGAACTCACAGAGATCTACCTGCCTCTGCCTTCCCAGTGCTGGGATTAAAGGTGTGTGGCACCAAGTCCGGCCATTACAGTTTCCAACTGCCATATGGGTGATGGGATTTGAGCCTGGGTCCTTTGGAAGGGCAGCCAGTGCTCTTAACTGCTAAGCCATCTCTCCCCACCCCTACCCCTTTTTTAGGTCGGCTCTGATTCTTTTTCTTTTTTCAATATTTTTTCTTTATTTTTTATTTCTTCAAGTTACATCTCAATCACAGTCCCCTCCCTATTCCCCCCTCCAGTCCCACCCTACCACTCTCAACCCCCCATCCTCTTCCCTTTTTTTTAAGTTTAAGGTATATCTTATTTCCCCCTACAGTTTCCCCTTTCAGTCCAACAAATGGCTCTTTCTCTTATAATAATAAATACAATACAAAACAACAGAGGTAATTAGGCCACAGTTATGAGGGTTATATGGCTTAGCGTACATTCCCAATGTCCAGTCCATATGTATTTGGCACCTGACTTTAACATTCTACTATCTAACCATCTCCATGAGTTTAAAGTTCTATATCTAACTCAACATTCATACTAACTTGCAACACAATTTTAAAGGCATCTTCTTAGGTCTATAACACTCTCTTGACTCCTAAACAACTGAAAATTTAATTATGAGACTCTAGCTATCTGTTCTTCAACCACCTCAGAGACCTGAGAGGGATAAATATATCTGATTTTATAGGAAGTACAGGGCCTGCAGCTTCCAAAACTAAGAAATGACATACCAGTGGTTGCCTGGACAGTTCCCATTTTCTCTCCATACATTACAGCATCGATCTTCAGTCATTTGGCCCCGTTTCTCTGACAGACATTGATTGTAGAGCAGGGGTTATGAAGGACTTGCCTACCCTGTCTTGGCAGAGCCAGGCTGTCGACTTACCTGCTTCCAAGTTTTGTCCTTTTTGGACAGCATTCTGTCTACAGTTGGAGCAAGGGGCTTTTCCTACCAAGAGATAGGCTTGCGACTAATTCAATCATCTCCCACTGGAGAGTCTTCGATGCTCATCTTCTACTTGGGGTAGAATAGGGGGTGCTGTCAGGAGTTGATATGTCTCGATATAAAAAAATCTAAAGTTACAAAAACATCTTTGAATGCCATATTCTACAGATCTCTTGAGGTTTTTGAAGAGGCCCTATCTATCACTTATATTAGGATAAGCAGATGTTGCTTGTCTCTTAGCAGCTTTATTTCTGACTGGCTTATAAAATAGCTATAATAGGCTGTCATAGTAACTAACAAAATGACTGGCTTGCATAACTATTAGTTTGCATTTCTTAACCATCCTAAATAGTTTATGACAATTAGTAGTAAAAGGGCGAAACATCACATTTCATTTTTTTTCTTTACCTCCTAACCCTTCCATCCCATTTCTGTGGGGTGGGGTGTCCTTATATAACAGTCCCTCATCTCAGTTGAGAGGTCGTATGAGGGCCAAGAGCCTCCTCATTCATTGGGGGTCTATGAGGCAGTACCACCAGTGAAAAGTGTCTCATTGCCCAGGAGAGAGAACTAAAAAACAAACAAATAAGCAGACACACAGATAAAAAAGAATAAAAAATATAAAATATATATATATATAAAATAAATAAAAAAATAAAAATTAAAAATAAAAAGTCTATGTGCAAGTTCCCTTTGGTGTATTAGTTGTAGTATCGATACCTTCTACTATATAGCTAAAATCCTAGTATAAGTGAATAGATGCCATATGCGTCCTTCTGAGTCTGGGTTAGCTCACTCACGATGAGCTTTTCTAGTTCCATCCATTTGGCTGCAAATTGCATAATTTCATTGTTCCTGGTAGCTGAATAATATTCCATTGTGTAGATGTACCACAGTTTTTTAACCCATTCTTAGGTTGAGGGACATCTGGGTTGTTTCCAGTTTCTAGCTATTACAAATAAGGCTGCTATAAACATAGATGAGGAAACTTCCTTATGATTCCGTGAAGAGGCATTTGGGTGTATACCCAGAAGTGGTATGGCTGGGTCCTGAGGCAAAGCTATTCCAAGTTTTCTAAGATATCGCCAGACTGACCTCCATAGTGGTTGCACAAGCCTGCACTCCCACCAGCAATGTATGAGGGTTCCCCTTTCTCCACACCCTTGCCAGCATGTGCTGTCATTTGAGCTTTTGATCTTAGCCATTCTGACAGGTGTGAGATGGAATCTCAGAGTCGTCTTGAGTTGCATTTCTCTGATGATTAAGGATGTTGAGGACTTCTTCAAGTGTCTCTCGGCCATTAGGTATTCCTCCTTTGTGAATTCTCTATTTAGCTCCGTCCCTATTTTTTGATTGGATTATTTGGTTTTTTTCGAATTTAATTTCTTGAGTTCTTTGTAGTTTTTGGATATTAGCCCTCTGTCAGATGTGGGGTTGGTGAAGATTTTTTCCCAGTCTGTAGGCTGCTTTTTTGTTCTAATGACAGTGTCTTTTGCCTTACAGAAGCTTTTCAGTTTCATGAGGTCCCATTTATTGATTGTTGGTCTCAGGTTCTGAGCTGTTGGTGTTCTGTTCGGGAAGTTGTCACCTGTGCCAATGAGTTCGAGGGTTTTTCCCACTTTTTCTTCTAGTAGATATAGTGTGACCAGCCTTATGTTAAGGTCTTTGATCTACTTGGACTTAAGTTTTGTACAAGGTGATAAGTATGGGTCTAATTTCATTCTTTACAAGTGGACATCCAGTTGGACCAGCACCATTTGTTGAAGATGCTGTCCCTGAATGTCCAATTCTGAACTACCTCCCTCCCACCAACCAGACCTGTCTCTGTTTTAAAAGGCAGCAGCAGGGAGAGGTTCCTGAGATCCCCTTACAAGTGAGATGCTCCTTCTGCCTTGCCTTCACCCTGCCCCCTTTCCTCCTCCTCCACAGCCAGCCCAACTCTCTTTTCTGTCCTTCCTTTCTTCCTCTTCCCTTCCTCCTCCTCCTCTTCTTTTCTCCCCCCCCCCAACCCTTTTTTGACAGGATCATGTATTGCAGCCCAGGCTGGTTTTCGACTCATTCATCCTCCTTCTGTCTCACTCTTCTGAATACTAAAATTACAGGCCTGTGCCACACATCTGGCAGATGTGGGGTTTTGTTTAGTTTTTATTTTTATTTTTTTAATTGTGATGCTCTTCTCCTCTGGGCAGAAATGTCCACTAAAGATGAAGCATATGGAAGTCTCCATGAACATGAAGAAGGTAAGTCTCTGGAGTCCCTGTGCTATGGCTGGCCACCTCAAGAATTTCTAAAATAATAATAATAATTGTTTAATTCCACTTTAATTGTAAAGAGTAAATTCTGGAGGCTGGCGAGATGGCTCAGTGGTTGAGAGCACTGGTACCTCTTCCACAGAACTCAGGTTAGATTTCCAGCACTCACATGGCAGTTCACAACTATCTGTAACTTAGGGTCCAGTAGAACTGATACTGAACATCCTCTTCTGACCTCTGTGAGTGCACAAACAAACACTCATAACTTAAAAATAAACCTTAAGAAAAAAAGAGCAAATTTCAGGAGTTAGGGATTTAGCTCTGTGAATGTAAACTTGCTCAGCATCCCAGGGTCCTGGGTTCCAGTCCTGAGCACCAAAACTAACAAACAAACAAATTAAATTGAAGAGTAGCTTCTAATCAGTTTTTTTAAATTAGGGTTCTGGGTTCCAGTCCCTAGCACTGAAAGAAAGAAAGAAAGAAAAGAATGGCTTCTAATTATTATTATTATTATTATTTATCATTATTATTATTATTATTATTATTATTATTATTATTATTATATTCCAGCATTCCAGCATCTGGGGCTGAAGCTTGGTGGTAGAGATGTTTGGCTAATATCCACTAGGCTTTGTATTCAATTCAATTCCAACAGCCAGTACACACCACACACACACACATACACAGAGAGAGAGAGAAAGAGAGAGAAAGAGAGAGAGAGAGAGAGAGAGAGAGAATTTAACTGCGAATGAGAAAACAAAAAGCCCCAATTTATGTCTCCATAAACCTTTGTAACATATGAGAGGGAACCTAAATGGAATCTTAATCCACATGATAGCTTCCCATTACATCCTCCCCTGGTTTATAAGCAACTTTAGTAGTAAAATGAGCCCTGAGCTCTACAGAAACAAGCCCTGGAGGCAGGCAAAGGCAAAAGGTGTGGATGAACCACAGTATATGGTCCATAAGAGCACAAACCTGAGGTCCTTGTCGGATGCTTCTGGGGAACCTGCTTGTTTATCACTCTTACACTGTTCTAGCCACTCATCTAAAAGGAAAAGATACACCTAATTTCATCCAATCTTCCCCTGTCACTCACCAACAGAAGGAACGTTTCCAATCTACCACACAGACATTGCCCATCGTTCATCCACATTCACTCTTTCCTCCCCTTGGCTCTAGTTAGTTGAGCTAATTGTTCTATCTGATAAAACTCCAGCCCTTTAATCAAGTAAAGATTCTTCTGAAAAATATGTCACAAATTGCCTCACCAGGAGTTCTGTAAGGGCAGACTCAAAAGATTTCTTTTAGTCCTATACAGTGTCACAGACTTCAGTCTCTAGAAATTGAATTCATCAGCTCCAAACCTTAAGGACAAAAACTTTCCCTTAGCTTACCAGAACATGAAGTGACCACTGAAGGCAGCAGAGAGGTGTTTGAAATAGCCATTGAGTTTTGTGGTTGAAGGATATTGTAAAATAGCTTATGATGATTTTATCAGCCCACTTCAGTCAATGGTGAATTTTCTACTTACCAGAACCTGCCAATTGACAATCTGTTGGATGTGAACAACATGTAGAATGCCCATGGTGTCTGTTAAGTCTTTGCTATCAAGGCACATGGTACTTTTGCACCCTTGGTCTGTCCACACACAAGACACAGGGTGTTTGGCCTTGTTGCTCTCTTCATAGATACCTGAAGCTTCCCTTCTTGCATTCAGTATCTGTTCTGAATTTTGTTGAGCTGGAGAACACACTTATTGGTGTCGTTTATTTACTCCATTTGCTAAGCCTTCAGTTTCTAATTGCTGATAGCCTTTGGCTCTTCTTTCATGGGCCATTGTCTCGTTGCCTCTAGTGAAACAGAAAGCCTCTAACTTCACTCAGAAAATCTGGTGAGAGATTCTCAACACCTTTGAAGTTGAGATGCATCTCAGGGTCTAAGAAGGAGCCGAGAGCAGGGTAAGGCTAGGTGTGTTCTCCCCTCTGGGGAGAGGAATGCCAGTTCTGAACCTCATCTCAGTTGGAGGACAAATGGTCTGCACCATTTGTGAGCACCTATGTTAATAGCCAGGAGATATCTCTAAGGCATTTCTCCACAAGATCCATTGGTTTGCTGTCCTCCATGGCAATTTACACACATAGAGTTCTCAAGCAGAAACCCACAGGGTTAACATATATAGACAAAACAGAACCCTCCCTGGATGATATGTTGGAACTGAGCATCCTCAGGAGTGTCCCTGAGAAGTATCTGGTCCCTGATGGATAATGTCAACAGCCACAATTCATTTGAGACTTGAGTACAGCAAAGAGGGCATTTACTCCACAATCTGGATGATTATTTTTAAAACACCAAAAGTAGCCAGCCTGGGACTATGTAGCAGAGACATGTCTCAAAACCAAAAACCAAAACCCAAAGGCCAGGAAATGCAGTACAGTGAGTGACCTTCCTACAGATGTTGCTCCTTGCCCTCTGCACCAGGGAATGTCATGTCCTGTGGTCCTCTCTGCTCTGCAGAGTGAGATGTACCACAGAGAAGACCCACCTCACAGACAGACAGATTTGATATTGGGGCACACATCATTTTAATTACTGTCAAATGTTGTCAGAGCCCAAAGACCTGAATATAAAAGAAAGTGACTACATGGTGGGGCAGGCAGGAGGGAGGACAGTCCTATGTCTCAATGTTCCTCTGGTCTGTTTGGTGCTTCATGATGTTCCTTTTGAACTAGATCATGCCTTGTACTCTATGGTAGAAAGCCAGCTTACATAATACCTGTTTCTTAACAAATAAGTGTGTCCGGGCATGGTGGCGCACTCCTCTAATCCCAGCTATGGGGAAGCAGAGGCAGGCGATTCTCCAAGTTCAAGGTCAGCCTGGTCTATGGAGCACGTTCCAGAATGGCCAACTAGGGCTACCCAGAGAAACCTTGTCAAAAAAACAAAGCAACAACAAAAAACACCAAACAAACAAACAACAAAAACAACAGCGACAAAAGAGAGAAAGAGAGAGACAAAGAAAGAAAGGAAGGAAGGAAGGAAGGAAGGAAGAAAGAGAGAAAGGTAACCCCCCCCCCCACACACACACACACACAACTAAGAGGTATATTCTTTCTTTCTCCCCAGGCATGCTGGGTCTGAGGTAGCACTGCTCTACATGGCCATTTGATACTCTAGGTGGACACAATTTCTACCATCTTTAATCCATGATATTCAAAGTCGCCTTGAGCATTCTTCGTCTCAGTTACAAAGCTTGGGAGAAGACCATGGAGACACTTGGATGTCTCCGGGAGTCATTCCCATGCCCGGGCTTAGTCGGGAGCCGTGTCACCAACATTTGATTGCCTGGAACTCAGTCACGAAATAATACAAGAGAGGCAGGGCAAAGCCAACTAACTGGGTACCAGGAAGAAAAGGAAAGTAACTGTTCCTGGGGAATAGCTGGAAGACTCTGCCCACAACTTCCAAGACCCTGAGGCAAGTACAACCGTCGGTAGTATTAATGTTAGCCTGTGGTGCAGGGTTTATTAAGGTCAAGGGTTCCAGGACACGGGTGGTGAGGAGGCAACTCTGTGGTCCATGGTGCGTCGTGCTCCTTAAGATGACTTCTCAAGATGATGCTGCCTGAGTTAGTTGTTCACACAATCTGACAAGTTCTCCCTTGTGACCAATAGTATGAAGACCCGAGGAGAAGAGGAACAGATCTTAACGACACACACAGGAGTGGAAACTGAGTCTCAGCCACAGCCATGGCACTTACAGAACTGACTTCCTTGCAGAGTTAGCTCTGAAAGAAAGGAGCTATGCAAATCCAAGATCAGAAGCCACACACATACACGAGAAGCCCAGGAGTATTTACTGCAGTCGTTCGCTCCCTAACATGAAAGATTCAGTGTCTTATCACAACCAATGATGGCATCTAAAGTTTCAGGGTAGAGCCAATCACTTGCTACTTGGTGTGAAACAGATATTTACAGACTGGCTTAAATTTGGGTCTCAAATACTATCACTCTGAACCTACAGAGCCACTGTGCTTGACCTGCCTGATGGTCTTATTGTCCGTTCTCTCCATATGCCTCCTCCCCCAAGGTCAGGGTGAGACCTCATGCAGCATTATATTACCAGCATCCGTGACATAGTTGGAGACGCATTACTGTCGTGCAGAGTGCTGGGCTTTAGCGTTGAGTGTAGCTTCCACACTGCCCAGCATAATTTAGGAGCTAGTTTAACACTGCAGTCAGTGTCAGCACACCACAGCTACTCTGACCACATGCTCATCACTTCATCTGATGTAATGAAAGGCTTGGGATATGGAGTCAAGCTGCTCTGCTTGCCATGAACCAGCCGTGTGAGCATAGGCAAGTCAGCCAACTCCTCCGGATGTTAAGTGTCCATTCTGTAAAATGTCAAATACAAAGCTTTACATATTGTGTTTAATTTTCAAGGCTAGGATCAACTCCACAGTCTTGCCCATGCTAGTCAAGAACTCTGCCACTAAGCTAGTCCAGATCCTATATCTTTTGTTGTTGTCTGTTTGTTTGGTTGGTTTGGTTTTGTTTTTGTTTCAAGACAGGATTTCTCTGTGTAGCCCTGGCTGCCCTGGACTCACTTTGTAGACCAGGCTGGTCTTGAACTCACAGAGATCCACCTGCCTCTGCCTCCTGAGTGCTGGGATTAAAGGCGTGCGCCACCACCACCTGGCTCTGACTCTTGTGTCTTTATCTAATGCTATTTCATATACTGTTAGGAAGTTACAAGTAGTAACTGCTTTATCGGCTATCATATGTAATATAATGCACATATTCTACATTTCACACTTTTGACTATTCCTCAAGCTTACCTCTTTTTCCATGTGCTCCACTTTAGAGAAAAGAAAACTTGGGCTTTTAAGATTAGATTAAGTAACTGTGCTGTGGTGGTACATGCCTTTAATCCCAGCACTCAGGAGGCAGAGACAGGTGAATCTCTATGAGTTCTACAAAGCAAGTTCCAGGACAGCCAGGGCTACACGGAGAAACTCTGTTTAAAACAGAAAGAAAGAAAGAACAAAAGAAGGAAAAACACAGCCTGGCAGTGGTGGTGCACACCTTTAATCCTAGCACTTGGGAGGCAGAGGCAGGCGGATCTCTGTGAGTTCGAGGCCAGCCTGGTCTACAAAGTGAGTCCAGGACAGCCAGGGCTACACAGAGAAACCCTGTCTCAAAAAACCAAAAAAAAAATAAATAAATAAATAAATAAATAAATAAAAACACTAGATTAACTAGTCAAGGACAGAGAGCTAATATAAGTTCAAAATGGGCTGGAGAGACAGGTCATCAGGTAAGAGCACTGGCTGCTTTTCCAGAGGACCCAGGCTCAATTTCTAGCACCCACATGACTGTTAGCAACATCTGTAACTCCAATTCCAAGGGATCCAACACCCTCTTCAGGCCTCTATGGACACTAAGCCCCCATGTGGGGCATAGCCATCCATGCATGCAAAACACTCATACACAAAAAATAAAAAGAATAATCACAAGTTCAGGGCCAGCCTAGGCTACTTATGAATCCTGTTTCAAAAGAAGAAAGCTGGTGTGGAAATATCCACATGAAATGCCAGCACTGAAAAGGTGGAGGCAGGAGCCGGGCAGTGGTGGCGCACGCCTTTAATCCCAGCACTTGGGAGGCAGAGGCAGGCGGATCTTTGTGAGTTCGAGGCCAGCCTGGTCTACAAAGTGAGTCCAGGACAGCCAGGGCTACACAGAGAAACCCTGTCTCGAAAAACCAAAAAAGAAAAGAAAAGAAAAGGTGGAAGCAGGAGGATCGGCAATTCAAGACCAGCTCCAGCTATGTGGTGAATCTGAGACTAGCCTGGGCTATTTGAGACTGTCTTTAAAAAAAAAAAAAATCCAAAAGATTAATGGGAAATAAATAAAAAAAATTAATGAAGTAGAATTATGATTTGGTCTCAGAAATTGCCCATCTCAACTTTATAGTCTTAGTTGGTAGAGTTTTCTTCTAAGAAGATAAAACAATTTAGGACAACTCATCATACTTATCCCTTGGAAGGTAATGGAGAAATGTTAGTTTTCTTCCTTTTTCTTCCACCTCTGCTTTTACTCCCTGCTGTAGTAGTTTTCTTTCTCTAATTTTTTCTTTCTCTCTTCTTTCTCTGCAGTATTCAGTGTGTACTATACTTACATTTGTCTTATTTTCCATTCCTGTTGGCTTAGGCAATTAATTTTTATTGAGTACCTACTATACGTTCTGCCCTGTGCCAGATGCTGGTGAGCAGTCATGAACAAAAAGACACAGAAAAATCCCCACCCTCAGTGCATTTGTCAAATGACAACAGCATCCTCCAGGAGTCTAAACTTGGAGGTTGAGCCCCACTTCTTGAAGATGGATTAGACTATAGCATTTGTGCCTGTGATATTATGTTACCTTGGACACCAAGTAATTAGCAAGTAATTAAATCTCCACTGGTCTGAATACACCTGCAACTGAACTGTCTGTGGAAGTTCTGTTACACTCATTAATTAGCATGAGTTGAATGACAGGATAATCAGAAAGAGAATACCTCTTCTGGAGATTGAGAGTAAATAATGGGGAAAGTAGAATGTGCTTTAAATGGTTTTTACTTGTTTTTGTTTGTTTGCTTGCTTGTTTTTGTTCTTTTTTATCAATATAGAATGGATGGGCCCATTGTTTATCAATATTAATGTCTCCAGCAGGAAACACGCCAAAGGAAAAGTCACTACATGCCGATATTTATATTCATCCTTTCAACGCCACAAAAATGTTGATAGTGGCTGTTGCCTAGTCACTATCTGAACACTCTCAATGGTAACTTGTAGACAGCTCTGATAGCTAACATCAAGGAACTAACACTTGATTAAGGAAAGAGAAGCTCATTCCTATCTATCTGGGAAACCACCATCTTGAGGCTGGAAGTGGTGATGTATTCCTACAATCTCAGTACTCAGAAAGCTGAGGTGGGAGGATCCAACAAAGCCCCTTTCCCTCCAATCCACTTTCCTGTCTATTTCAAGAGTGTCTGATGTCAGCCTAGAGTTGCTGATATAGAAGGATGAAATAGGGTTTTGACAAGAGACTGCTTTTCTTAAAAAATGAAGAGGGGAAGTAGCCAGAAGTTCAAGGCCAGCTTGCACTATATATCAATATCAGAGATCTTTAGAAATTATTTTTTCCTTTTAAAAACAGCTTTTTGATTAATAAATGCATTTTAAAATGTTAATGAGAAGTTTCATGTTACCCTTATGTTTTCTCCCGCTTACAAGTCTACAAGTATCTCTGTTAGTTCATACCTGTAATTCTAACACATGGGAGGCTGAGGCAGGGGGATCTTGAGTTTGAGGCCAGCCTAGGCTACACAGAGACCCTGTTTTCAAAGGACAGAGGGGGGCTCTCCATGGGAGACAGAGTCACGGGGATGGGTAGATAACTCATTGTGCACACTCAACTACACCAGTCTTTATTGAGTCTGTGGTATCTCTCATTCCTCCACACAGAGCCCAGCTGGGATCCAGCCTTCCACCCAAGTTACAATCAGCATGGACGCAATCACATGCTCATGCAGAAATGATATAAAGCAAGATGTCTGGAGAGCCTGTTCTCGGTTTGTAAATGACTATTACTCAAGGTATTTGTAGGCCCTTAGACAAAAGCTCAATGAACAAACTTCAGTGCTCCCCATTTCAAACTTATCTTAGTGCTAATGTGGGCAGAATTCTCCAGATATCCGTAACTTTATTCGGAAAGTGGAGCACTTACAGAAGAAAAACACCATTATTTTCTGATTCGGAGATTGTGCTACAATAGAAAGGGAACATATTTGAAGCGGCAAACATAGACATTTCAAGCAAATTGTACTTTGTCTTCAAATGAACAGCTTTCAAAATGATCTTGGTTAATCTGCCTTTTATTTTTATCTTTTATTCCCCTACAATGCCAGCTGAGGTTACCCATCTCCCAACAGCTTCCAAATGGACCAGTAATTGTAAGGCTCGGTGATTTAATTAGACTCATTCTAAACACGCACATTTTTATCAATTAGTTAATGGGCTAAAGAGAGTCCCTTTGTTGGAGCCAGGTCATTTGGAAGCTGGAGGCTTCTTGAGGGCAAGAAGCAGAAAAACAGCAGCGTTAATATCTGTAATTAACCTCACGAGTCCTAGGTTGTTCAATTAAGAATGACCTCCCTTCCCTCCCATATGCCTCTCATTGGATGGAGTTTTAATGTGAAAAATAGTCACTGAAGAAAAATGAAGGGAAAAGCAAATTTTCCTCTCATTAAAAAAAACAAACAAACAAACAAACAAAAAACAAAAAAAACTAGACCTGGATAAAAACACCAAAACCCAGAAAACCTCCAAGACCAAATGCTGCTCATATCTCTTAAAGCTGGGACTGTTCAATAGTGGGATTTCTAAAAATAATATTCTTGGGCTTTTCTGGGCAGCAATGATGTTGATAAAAGACAGCAGGAAGTATTTAAAACAGGGTTTTGTCTTATTACCTGGGAAAATTCTAAATCCAAGAAATGGGCTGTGCTTGCTTGTGAGAATGTTAACCTTTGGTTCCTCCTGGAGATCACTGCCTTCCACCACTTCTTTGGCTTAGAGAATTCCACTTGTAAGTTCTCTGTGAAGCATCCTTCCAGCTTGTACCTGTAGTTACCATAAGTAAGACACACGTCACACTAGACTTGTCAGAGGACTTCTTCTAGCAAGCTGGACCAACTTCTAGTCTTGAAAGAAATTTGTGGGCAAGTTGCAAGTTGGACAGGCTGAGTTCCATTTGCTGATGATCGATATGACATGAAGCATTCTTACACACTAAAAATAATATTGACAAAAAGGAAAAACCCATCTCTTAGAAAGGGATTAAACAACCCATAAATATACAAAAAGCCCCACTGATCAGTCAGAGGAAAAAAAGTCATACTCTCAAAGGAAAACACCATTTTTAAAATTTTTTAAACTAAATCTAAATCTCTATTGTTCAGCACCACCAACATTTTGAATTTAGAGGAAAAGGATATATTCACTTTGAAGCTAAATACATCAAAATAGTAACAATTACACAGATAACGTCTTACTTTTCTGCCTGGTTTGAACTTACTCAGAGATGAAAAAAGAAAGGACCTATCTTTTCTTTTTTAGAAATATGCAAAACAGAAAAAAAACACTTATTTTAAGGATTTTTATAAGAAAAGAACATGGGTTAGAGTGTGAGAAAAACTGAATTCTTCCAGGCATCCATCTGCAATGTTGAGTCCTATCTAGTGTTCATTCACCCAAATTAAAGACCAAGCAGGTGGCAAAAATAGCCACCCCTCGCTCCTACTGTAATTGTGTTCATGTATCAGCGGTTCTGACCAGTAGCAAGCAGTTCACATTTATTGTTATGGTCAACAATTATATTGTGCCTGCTCAGCAAACATGCTGCTCTGCCGAGCTTCATAAATGTGCCCTTTGTTTCCTTCTTCATTAGACAGACATTCGTTCTGTACAATGTCCAACTTCCAGACAGGTGGAATAAGGAGGTGGCATCTGTCTAAATATTGAATGCCACGCTTTCTCCATCTGCTGTAATAACAGCTCTGGGTCTGTTTGGCTTCAGTTATACGACCAGCCGGCCATATGCCATATATATTGCACGTGCCACCAGAGCCACAGGGTCTGTATTGCAGCCTCTGAGCTAGCAGCCAAACAAGTGGGGAAAAGAGAAGAGGTGAAGGTTGGGGGGTCAGGCAGGGGCAGGCATCAGCAGGTGATGGCCCATACAGCCACTGAGGGAGTTCAGGAAGCCAATAGAATAGGCTTTCAGAAGTCAGCGCCGGCATAGAGCACGCTGCCAATCACATTTTACAGGGCATACCTTCCAAGCTAGGCAAATAAGAAGATTTAGAGCACATGGCAGTGCATCATTTATAATCCTGTCTTAGCCCAGCATGGCTTAGTGATAGTTCAGTGACAGATGATGCACACATGACAGCTGCAGGATCTCACGCAAATGCATATGGAAAAATTAAAATTGAATTAGTGACACACGTGTTCACGTTGGTTGTGCAACAGTTACACAATCCGTTTGAGGCCCTACCCAGACTCTTCCACCAGGTCTTCCGCACAGGGTCCAGCTGCAGCAGTTTCAAAAGGCACCTGGAAACTGGTCATAGCTGGGATGGGTCTTTGCCTTGGGTGAAATAGGAATTCACAAGATGTAAGCACTCAGGATTCTACCCACAAAAATGGCCAGATTGAATGATGTTTCCAATTGGCCTAAATAACACTCATTGAAGTTTGCATATTTGAAGCAGAAAGGTAACAAGAAAATAGATGTGGACCTTGATGAAATTCCTCACTGTCTTATTCCTTCAGTCTATAATCTTACTATTTTATTATTGACATTTTGTACATTTTATAGAAACATTAGTGTTTGCACTTGAGAAGTCTAATTTTAGTTAGCACCCATCATTTTAAATGTCTGCCACAGACTATGAGCAATCTTTCATTCATCTGCAGGTCTGTTTAGGGTAGTTATTAGACAAAGGTTTCCAAAATTATGCCTGTCCATGAAACCTTGTAAAATGTTGCATATTTTCATAAATTTAAATTTCATTTTTTTCTACTTCCATTGCTTTCCTTTGACCCAACCCATTTCAAAAGTGATGGTGTTTTATGTTTGCTTTCAGCTCACAGGTTAATAGAAACCCACTGGCCTGGCAAGCAAAATGTTATATAAAGGGAGAAGACAGGGGCTGATGAGATGGCTTAGCTTTAAAGAGCGCTTGCTGTTCTTTCAGAGAACCTGAGTTCTGGTCCCAGCAGCCACATTAGATTCAGCTCACACTCACCTGTATCTCCAGCCCCAGGGATTCTGATACCTTCTTCTGGCTTCTACAGACATTTGTATCATGTGCATATATATACACAAATACATATGCTTTTTAAAAATATACAAATAGAAAAATGCACATATACATTTTATAGAGCAGACTAGAAGAACATTCAGGTCTCAAGGATAGTCATCCAGTGGATTAAAAGTCAGAGATGGACAAGCTATTGCCATTGTTCTTAGTCACCCATGTAACTTAGAAATAAGACCCTGGTGTTGACGACACTGTACACCTTGGTTTCAGGACATAGAGAAATCAAACTGGAACTGACTGGGAAACTTTCTCTCTGCTAGCTTGCTTTCATGGTACCAGAAGCTGCTATGCAGGCTGCTGGGGAGAAAAGTCATCAATGCTCATACCTAGCATTGGAGCCTGAATACGCCAGTGCCAACCTTTCAGGCAAGATGGACTCACTGGTGCAATAGTGGCATGACTGTCATGGGGATAAGCAACTACTATCTGATCGGATTTGAGGCCTGCTCCACAGGAGGGAACTCATTCCTATTACAGCAAACTTTGTCAAGAGCTTATGGCCGCCAGATCATAGGTCCCAAGGTGGAATTTTTTGCTGTTGTTTTGCTGAGTGGCTACGTTGTCACACTGCCTTCTAACTATTCATGTTACTCATGTTTATACCTATAGACCATGTTTCTTTCAACCTTGGTCAGAGAAGTTTTTTGCTTTTTTTTTTTTTTTTGTAACCCATTTGTTGCTGTTTGCTTGTCTATTGTTATTGTTGAGACGGGGTCTTGCTATATTATTTCTAGCTGGCCTGGAACTCACTTTGTACACCAGGCTAGCCTCAAACTCAAAGATTAGCCTACCTCTGCCTCCGAAGAGCTGGGATTAAAAGCATGTGCCACCACACACACCCTCAAAGAAACTTCTTTTTTTGTAGTGGGCAGTTGTTAACACAGAGACCCATAAATGGACAAGAACAAGTGCCTGGGAATGCTCAGTCCTAAATGGAACATCTATATCAGTTCCTATCCCAAAGCTCAGGGAGCAGTGCAGAAGAGAGGGTGGAAAAATGTAAGAATTGGAAGATAGGGAAGAGGGCTGAGAAACTGTGTGCTCTGGGCACAACAGGGTCATTGCTCTCATGAACCCACTCTGGTTATGGTCACTTCTGCAAGATCAAGCCAGTCAAAAGTCCAGGACAGATAGGAGAGGAGGTTATGAAATCCCATCCCTAGCTGGGCAGTTACTGGCAGTTAATGGCTCCTGAGGAAGAGAGAATACAATTTTAGGTTTTTTGTTTTGATTTTGCTTTTTGTTATTGTTTTGCTTATTTTTTGGTTTGGGGGTTTGAGTTTTGTTGGTTTTTTTGTTTTTGGTAGCATGGACACTGATAGGCCTCAAATCCGATCAGATAGTAGTTGCTTATCCCCATGACAGTCATGCCACTATTGTACCAGTGAGTCCATCTTGCCTGAAAGGTTGGCACTGGCGTATTCAGGCTCCAATGCTAGGTATGAGCATTGATGTCTTTTCTCCCCAGCAGCCTGCATAGCAGCTTCTGGTACCATGTCCTCACCCTCATGCACATACAGGAAACACTAAATGGACTCAGTGAGTTACAGAAGAATAGGAAGAGGAAGATGAGGACATGATGTTGGGAGAAGGATGTGTTGGGAACTCTAGGAAGAATTAGATCAGTGCCACAAGGCAGGGGGCATGATGTGACAAAAACAAATTGTATGTGTGTATGAAATTATCAAAGAATAAATAAAATATCATTTTTCACAATATAAAATTAAAAAATTATAGGTGGGCGGTGGTGACACAGGCCTTTAATTCTAGTACTTGGGAGGCAGAGGCAGGCAGATCTCTGTGAATTCAAGGTCAGCCTGGTCTACAGAGAGAGTTCCAGGACAGTCAGAGCTACACAGAGAAACCCTGTCTTGCAAAACCAAAAATAGAATAAAATAAAATAAATAAATAATGTTAGAGTTGGAGGTGACAAGCCCTATCTAGAATTAGAATTAGAAGCAATGAAGGTAAAATGTCTCCAGTGTCAAAAATGATATAACCATAAAAATTACCTAGACAGACTTTAAACATAAATCTTGGGTTAGTAATTGGGTTGATGGGGTCACCATGTTTGGCATTGCTGAGACCAATAAAGATATGGGTTTCCTTTTGGAAAATGCTGTGTTCAAGTTCCTATTCAGGTTACACACTGAAATGAAGCTTGGATTTTACTTCATGGGCAACAGTGAGAAGGGAAGGCAAGGATGAGCATGCACTATCTATGTTACTAGCAAGCCTTAGAAAGAATGGCCAGGCTTTGTGACACATGTCTTTGATCCTATCTCTCAGGAGACAGAGACAGGAAGATCTCTGTGAGGTTGAGGCCAGCATGGCCTCCAAGGAACCAAGGTTACAGAGAGAGACACTGTGCAAGAAAGGAAAAAAGAAAAGAAAGAAAGACAAGAAGGAAGGAAGGAAGGAAGGAAGGAAGGAAGGAAGGAAGGAAGAGAAAAGAATAGAAAAGAAAAGAAAAGACGTTATGCCCATAGATTAGTGCAGCTCTCAGACCCTAGCAAAACAGTTTCTTTGCATAGTGAGCAGATGGCTGTAGTCACAGAAACTCAGAAGTACTCAAAGTGCAAAGAGCAAGTGTCTGTGGACTTTGTGTCCCACCCTCTGACCTCAGGGACCACTTCAGAAAAGGAACTGGAAAGATCTTAAGAGCCTGGATTTTATCCATATAGTATAGGGTAACTATCCTACAACCAACAGACTGAAAGGAACAGGAACATAGACTTTGTTACCTGTTAGTGGGACACGTTGCCCTAGTGGAGCTGCCATGTAGGCCACCAGTGCAAGAGGAAGCTCTTAGCCCTCATATGGCTGCTGAACTGAAGAGGGCTGATATGTAGGGCACCCCACACCAGAGGAGTAGGATAGGTAGGAGAAGGGGGAGAGGGTGAGAGGGTGAGAGGGTGGGCCTGGGAGGGGTGGAGGAAGGGGACTGTGTTGGAGATGTAAATTGAAGCAATAAATAAACAGTAAACAAACAAACAAACAAACTTTTAAAAGTTAATTAATTAATTTTTTTAAATGGTAAGAGCCAGAGGTGGAGAAGGAGAGGATCAGAATGAAAACAGTGTCTTCTGAACATGGCATGACCGCTGCACTCATGAACTCACAGAAGTGTGGTCAATTTCCAAGACATGCACAAGATCAAGCCAGTCAGTCAACATTCCAGCATGAAAAGGGGGGGTGCATAAGTCCCCACCATTAACTGATGGTACTTGGTGGCTTTTAAAGGAGAGTCCCACCGGGCGGTGGTGGCGCACGCCTTTAATCCCAGCACTTGGGAGGCAGAGGCAGGCGGATCTTTGCGAGTTCGAGGCCAGCCTGGTCTACAAAGCGAGTCCAGGACAGCCAGAGCTGTTAAACAGAGAAACCCTGTCTCGAAAAACCAAAAAAAAAAAAAATAAATAAATAAAATAAAGGAGAGTCCCTTTATTTCCTTAAAGACAAGGCTCCTGGTAGGCCAACCTTTCTCCAGTGCAGACTTTCTCAACCTGTGGGTTGCAACCCCTTTGGATGGGGATGGAATGACTCTTTTGTAGGGTCACATATCAGATATCCTGTATATCATGTATTTACATTACGATTCATAACAATAGCAAAATTACAGTTAGGAAGCAGCAGCAAAAATAATTTTGTGGTTGAGGGTCACCACAAAATGATGAACTGTATTAAAGGGCCACAGTGTTAGGAAGGTTGAGAACCACTGTGCTAGTGGATGGTCCCACACCTAGAAATGTATAACAGCACAAATTGAAGTCAACCAGTTTTTTTTTTGTTTTGGTTTGGTTTTGGGGGGCTTTGGGGAGTTTTGTTTTGTTCTTTGTTTTTTGAGACAAGGTTTCTCTGTGTATCTCTGACTGTCCTGGACTCACTTTGTAGACTAGGCTGACCTCGAACTCACAGAGATCCGCCTGCCTCTGCCTCCCAAGTGCTGGGAGTCAACTGGTTTTTAAGTAAAAAAATAAATAAGAGGACACAAAATTGGGGGAGGTTGGGAAGTGAACAAGGATCTGGGAAGAGTTTAGGGGAGAAGTTGGGGTGAGCATGATCAAACATAGTGTATGAACTGTTAAAGATTAATAATACAAATATTTTTAAAACCTAATAATTGCTAGGAAACAAAAAAGAAGGCATAAAGCTGAGATGGGGTAGGCAGGTGAGGGAGGATCTGGGGGGACTTGGGAGAAGAGTAGGGGTTGACTATCAACAAAATACATTACATGCATATTTACATATACAGAAACACAAATAAGACATACAGGAAAAAAATAAATATAACAAACGTGTTTAAAATCTAAATTTTTATTATTATTAACTATTGTTGTTAATATCATTTCCAGGTCCAATCGTCAATAGAAGTAGAGAGCCTTGGTTTCAGGCTCCATGTCTGAAATAGTGGAAGTCCTCAGAGGAAAGGGGGAGATTTCACAGTTCACTCCTTGTTCCTGTTTTGGTTACTCATAGGACTAAGCACTCACAAGCTGCTCTATTTTTCCCCAAGTGCTTTGCAATCTTTAATTACTCAATTTTGAAATATATTTAGAAAGGCACTTGAATTTATTTGATGCCGCTATTCAGAACCGACTTCTCCCCATTTCCAGCCCCCACTTGTGGCAGCCAGTATCTTCCCGCTGAGAACAGAGGTGTGGGAAGGGGAAGCTGCTATAAAGGGACTTCTGATGAGAAATAGAAGGGCAGGAAGGAGAGGAGAAGCCGGCCTGCGTGGAAATAACAATAATCAGTAGTGACTATGCCCTCTCCTTCTCTATGGCATTCTTTGCCAATCCAGGGTCTTTCAATTTTTGAAATAATCAGTAATTTATAAAATGCAATAAATATAGATTAGGCAGACCATATACATGGCAGATTTTCCTAACTGAATTGGGTCACTTGTCATGCAAATAGGTTGTCCTGAATCAACTGAAAGACAAAGGCAAGCTATAATGTAGTAATGGAAATTTCTGGAGGCCGGCTCTCAGAGAGCCCTTAAAAGGCAAAGCAGAGAGCAATATCATCATTCTACCAGCGGCTGACTTGAGTCTACTTATGCATGATCAAAGACTACAAATATAGTTTAAGCAGCATGGAATAATGGCCAGGTTTGCAATATGAAATGATGTCTTAAAAAGCAAGCCCGACAACAAGCCCAGTGCTGCTACGTTTGGAGACTAAAGACTAAATTTGTGATGCACAGCCAAGCTGAGGGAGTGGTAGGGAAATTAGGGTTAAAAGGCTGCCCTCCCTCCTGCATTCCCTTTGAAGATCTCTATATTCTAGGGGAGAGGGTAATGAAAATATTTTACCTCCCCTATTGCAAGTAGGTGAGCCGGCTAACGCATAGAGCTGGTCATATTTACCACAGCACACCGATGTGGTTGTGAGCCCTACAGAGGGAAGGCCAAGTGCAAGGTTAGGGAACAAACTTTCTTCAGAGCAGGTCCCCTCCAGCTCTGGTATTCTGACAAAGAAGAGAACGGCCAAACCAGAAAGAAACACGTTTCCTTGCTTCTTAAGCTTCTCACGCCTGAGGAAAACCCTCGTGAAAGTGACGAGAGCCGAACCCACCAAGGACACGAATGTCGCTGATGAAAATGGGAGGAAAAGAAAGCTGTAGAGCTGGGGTGAGCCAAGTGCTTGGTAACTTTGTTGCTGTCTTTTTATTTTCATTTCTAGCACTGAGTAACACAGGAAATTTAGTAACCCAAGACTGAGGTAGGTAGCTCCACTGCAGAGGGCTTGCCTAGCGTGCTCAAGAGACTGGGTTTGACCCCCAGCACTCCCCAAACAAACAAGGAAGAAGAAAATTTAGAAACCAGACACTTAATAAAATGGCTCTAAACATGACAGAATGTATGAAAAAGATTAATTACTAGGAGTAAAGAGGGCTGATGCCAGGAATTTATAGGATTGATCCAAGAACGACGCCCTGCTGGGCTGGTAGGCCTATAAAATGCAACCCTAATCTTCAGGCCTATTATTGTTTTTGCAGAAACAACAGGCATCAGCCTCAAGAACAGAAGGGAATATAATAGAGTTTCAGTAGGGAAAAAAAAATCACTAGAGCTGTGGAAAATAAACACATTAGGGAATCTGTGGACACCTCACCCAGCCTTCCCTTAAAGCACCAGTGACCAAGAGGATGTCATCTCGGTGCTCCTCTCTGAGGACTGAAGAAGTACAGACCCAATTAAAAGGAACCGGAGCTGCTGACCAACACAGCCTGGAGTCCCTGCTGGCAGTGGACCAAGTTTGTTCTTTATTTGGGAAGTAAGCCAGCCATTTTCTTAGACAGGAGAATCCACCCCAACCCCCCCGCCCCCCCAAAAAAACCCACCCAGGAAGACTTTTGCCTACAATCACAACCCGAGGTCCTTGTACACACATTTTCATCTCCTTTTCCCCACGGGACTCTCCTGTGCATTTTGCCCATCTCTGATAATTGAGGTGTCTGACATTCAGAAACACTTTGTAAAACCACAAATTAGTCATGGCAGGGCACAAGAAAAGAAGCTCAACTCAGCAATTGGATTACACAAACCAATCAGACTGGTGTCTGCCTCTGCTTATATGCGCCACCTTGGCGGCAAGGAAGAAAGACAACTTTCCTAATTGCTAATGTGAGATGTGCGCTATATTCACGCCTGAACCCATACACATTTTCTAGGAGCAAGTTGAAGGAAGAAGAGTGTTTACCTAGGCTTGTGTGTCCGTAATATCTTTGAAGAGGCTGAGTGTGGAGTATGTAAAGACGCTCTACCCCAAACACAAACTGTGTTTTTATGTGAATTATCTTGACACTGTGCATCATTCAAAGCATTCGTTTATAGCATATGGTGTCTGGTTCACAGGCTAACAGTGACTTCTTAATTTGAAGTCAGTCACAATCAGTGGTCCTAAATCCTTACTGTCTCCAGGATTAATTATGGGCACTAGGCAGCAATGGCAATCCTCTCTTGATAAGCTTCATAGAGTTGGCAAGAGGAGAAAATAGGCCTCTCAAGGCTAGAGAAGTAACCAGAGCTGACATAAACGGTCCTTTCATGACACCCATCTGAAATGAGCACATCCATGACAAAGCAGTCACCATCTCTAGGGTGGGCATCTCGCGCCCGAAGTACCATTCCTAAGGCTGTCTGCTTCCTTTCCAGGTCTCTCCTTTTTCCTGCTGTAAAACAACCTAAAGCACTACACAGCTCTGCCTCCGCAGCGACCCAACGGTTATCAAACCAACAGATGAACAAAATCCACAACACCGCAAAGGCCCCATCATCAGATAATGGATCAGGCAGTAGCTTGTTTTCTATGACATGATGGCTTATGGCTTCACCCAACAGAACCTGTCGGAACTCAGAGTGAGCCTAGGACGCACTGCCACAGCATGTATAAAGAGAATCAAAACCCGCCTTGATGGTGCGTGCTTGTAATGCTGGCACTCAGCAGGCTGAGGTGGGAGGGCTGCTGTGAGGTTTGAAGCCAGCCTAGTCTACATAACAAGACCCACGTCTCACCAGGTAAAACCAGGGACATAGCCCAGGTGGTAGAGTGCTTGCTTACCGTTCACAAAGCACGGGTTTGGTTCTCAGGTACCACACAAGCCAGCCAGGGCACATTCTTATACAGCTACATAGCACCGGGGATGTGAAGACAGGAAGAACAGAAGTTTAAGGTAATTCTTGCCTACCTATCAGGTTTGAAGGTTTGAGGCCAGCTTGGGACACATGAGACCTTGCTTCAAAAATAAAATAAAACAAAATGACAAAGTAAGTCCAACCTGCCCAGACAAACAGAGCCCCAGTTCCCCGGAATTTCCACATAAAGATGGCTTCGTCACCACATCTGCAAGGCGCTTCGTCATCACATCTGCCAGGCACTTCGTCATCACATCTGCCAGGCGCTTCGTCACCACATCTGTCAGGCAGCCTTGTTTACAAGGGAGTCATTCTGTGCAACCTGCTCATCACTTGCCTAAGGACTGAGGGAGCTGGCCGATGATTGCTTGAGATTCTTTGTAGTCCAATTTTTTTTTTCAAAATCCAAGATAATGATGATTAGTCTGAATATCCCAATGGATATTTTGTTCATTTCAAATTTCTTGAGGAGCAGAAATTTCCTAGATGAAGTGGGAGAAGAAACATGGAAGTCAACACTCTCTAGGCAAAGATGCAATATGGACGAAGTTCCTGAGGTGGGTGAGGACAAATGCTTTAGGAACAGAAAGTAGATGAGTGACAAGAACTGAGGGAATAAGGGGTAGCTAGTACTACATGAGGTGACAGGTGGGGGTGCGGGTCCATCTACAGGCTCTTGGGAAATTGCAGAATCCCAGAGCCATTTTTCAGAATCTGTTTTCCTCTAAATCCTCTACTGACATTGAGACTCTTTAATTTCATTGAGAACAAATGTGAGTGTAGATCGCTCTCTGGAAACTCTAAGAATGCAAATGGGGGAGTTGGAGAAAGGCATCATTTGCTGCTCTGGGCTGCGCAGGCATCCTGCTCCTTTTCTGCAGTGTGTGCAGCACATCAAAGGCTCGCTGGTACATTCAGAGCTGTAGCCAGGACGTTCTCCTCATGGGTATAGAGCAGGTTCAGTTAAAAGCTCCATCAGCCTAGAGATAGGGTGTGTGATAGCCTTTAGAATAGCCCAGAGCCAATAGAATCTTGGTATTTTATTCATTTATCTTTAATCTAAATATTGTTTAAAATGAGTATTTTATCAATAAATCTTTGGTTCTGTCATAGTTCAGAATTCATTTCTCAGTCTTTTTTTCCTGACCTACTCGAGAGATTTTTTTTTAAGTATCAGTGCTGATTGTCTTGTTAAAAACAGAAAAACTAGCTAATTTCAGAAAAACAGAAAATTCTCACCCTCCTAAACCAACTAAATCCTGTTAAGAGATTGAACTAGCCTGTTGAGGTGTCACTCGCCTTTAATCCCAGCACTTGGGAGGCACAGGCAGGTGGATCTCTGTGTGTTCAAGACCAGCCTGGTCTACAAAACAGCCAAGGCTGTTACAAAGAGAAACTCTGTCTCAAAAAACCAAAAAACAAAAACAAAAAGAGAGATTGAACTGGCCAGCCTAACTTGCTTAGCAAGACTTTTCCTCAAAAACCATGAATAGGAGTGTGTTGCTTCTGAAAGTCACATGCACACTTCAATAAAGAAGACATCTTGGGACTGTAGTCTTAGTGGCCAAGGTCACATACTTTTCTTCCAAAGGACCAAGTCAGGTTCCCAGTTCCCACACTGAATAGCTTACAACTGCTTGTAACTTTAGCTCCAGGGGATTCGGTGGCCTCTGTGGATGCACCTCCACTTATGTGTATGTGCTCACGTACCGCCCCCCCCCACACACACACCATTTTTTGAATTTTAAAAATAAAGAAGACATCCAGGCGTAGTGGCGCACGCCTTTAATCCCAGCACTCTCAAGGCAGAGGCAGGTGGATCTCTGTGAGTTCAAGGCCAGCCTAGTCTACAAAGTAAGTCCAGCACAGTCAGGGATACACAGAGAAACCCTGTCTCAAAAAACCAAATAATAATAATAATATAATAATAATAATAATAAACAGAAGGAGGAGGAGGAAGAGGAAAGGAAGAAGATTTTTTTAAGTCTCACTACATTTGACTATTCTTGGCAAGCAAAACAAAGTCCAGGACTAAATTTGCTGATTATTATTATAAAATTTATATGTGTGTGTTTGGTCTACATGTATGTCTTTGTACCACATATATGTAAGAACCCACAGAGACTAGACCAGAAGAGGGCATCAGATCCCCTGGCACTGGAGTTACAGACAGTTGTGAGCTCCTGTCTGGATGCTGGGAACAGAACTTGGGTTCTCTGCAAGAGCAGACAGTGTTCTTAACAGCTAAGCCATCTTTCTAGTTTTAGTTTTACATTATTTTTTAACTGGAAAGTGGCCTCTGATCCACTGAGTCTTCATTTGTCACACAACATTGCTTTTTTGTAGGTCTTCCCTTGGTTCTTCAGTGCTTCCAGAGGTCGGGTTTCTTTTCTCTCACTATTGGCACATCTTAGCAGTAGTGACATTTTCAAGATGTTTAATTGGTGCTCTTCTTCCGCTGACTTGCTCGCCTCTGCCTGCACGCTTGCTTGCTGTTGCTTCACAGCCAGCTCCTGTTTTGTATAAAGCTCCTGTGTTTTCTGTGCCCATCAGTTAATTCTGGACTTAGTGTCAGTTTTACAAGCTCGCGCACGATTTTTGGAACCTTTTCCCCAGAAGTGAGCTTAATACTCGGAACCCAGGAACCTCAAACTGGAGGGATCATGCCACTGTTCAATTACTCAAAAGGAATAGTAAGAATAAAGCCCACTCAGTTTACCCAGAAGCCATATTTGTAGCCTGCTAATTACAGGGCTCTCCAGCAACCCTCCAGGCTGTTCACAGATTGGTCATTTTGCTTTCTATGGGCACTTTTGGCAGGAAAAGAATGAGAAAACTCAGAAGGCTGAAATTCCCACAAAGCATCCTTGATCCCACCCCTGTGAATCCAGAACCTTGAAATGTTGAGGGTTGGGGAGGGCTCTGAGCTACTGAGGTCAGGATCTCATTGTCACCCAAGGACACCAAGCTGATGCAATGAGAATTAGGCTGCTGCCCTGGGACAGTGTTCCCCCTAACCTTACAAGCTTCTGGGACAAGAGACAGAAGATTGGAAATTAACTTCATCTTAGCCTCATTCTGAATTTACCTTTTTAGGAAAATCTCATAAGTTCTAAAGCAATAATAGCAGCCTTATCTATTTCAGAGTTTCTATACTTTCTCTTTTTTCACCCTCCTTTCTCTCTTTTTTGAAAGCAGGAGAAAAATAATATAAAGAACAGAAAGATTAAAAAAAAAACATTTCTTAGCATGGGAAATGACTTAGCAGTTAAGAGCAGACCCTGCTCTTGCTGAGGACTGGCATTGGGTTCCCAGCACCAACTGGGTTCACAACATCTCTAATACTAGTTCCAAGGGATCCTACACCCTCTTATGGCAAGAGTAGGCACCAGATATGCACATGGTGCATATGTGTATATATATATATATATATATATATATATACACATACATGTGTGTGTGTATAGGCAAAACATTCCCACACAAAAAATAAAAATAAATAAATCCTTAAAAGAAAATGCATTTGAAGCAGTGTAGTGAAAGATGCCTGATTCTCAATAAGATGGCAGAGAGCAGCATGGGACACTGTCTACTAGTATGAAACCTCAATCGTGGAGGTGACACTGATGTGAGAAAGGGAAAAATTAAGAATGTGAGGCCCCTAGTTTCCCAGGGACAGATCAGCACAGGGAACAGTTGGAAGGAAAAGCAGATAGATGAAAAACTGCAAAGAGAGAAGGCTGCAGAGGATGCATTGATGTGTTGGGTGATTTCTTCTCCCATGGTGTGCTTAAGAATTTCTGTGCCCAAGCCATAACCCAGGACAGAAAAATGTCAGTGCTGGCCTAGGCTGGGATAGGGGCAGTGCTGGGAGATCGGGACAGCCTGGAAGCCCAAAAGTGGGCACTAAAATAGAGTAAAACCTAACCTGTAAGCTTCCTGAAAGTCCAACAAAAATCCAGGAAGAGCCAGGCATGGTGGTACACACCTTTAAACACAGCATTTGGGAAACATGGACAGGCAGCCTCTGAGAGTTCGAGACCTGTCTCATCTACACAGCAAGTTCTACTATAGCCAGGCATCCACAGATACATGGAGAGACCCTGTCTCTAAAAAAAAAAAAAAAAAAAAAACAAATAAATAAAATTCCATGAAGATGTTTTGAAAACCTTAAACTTATTTCAACTTGAATAACAAGAGGATTAAGATCTGAAAATTAAAAAGACAAGCAAAATGGAGCATGATTTACCCTGAGAACTTTCAGACATGAAATAAAGCCTGCATAAAAAGTAGATTTTCCTAACACTCGGGAGGCAGAGGCAGGTGGATCTCTATGAGTTCAAGGCTAGCCTGGTCTACAGAGTGAGCTCTAGGACAGCCAGGGCTGTTACACAGAGAAACGCTATCTCAAAAAATCAGAGAGAGAGAGAGAGAGAGAGAGAGAGAGAGAGAGAGAGAGAGAAAGAGAGAGAACCATGAAACAATAATACCTCTAACTTGAAAACCCCAATTGTCTAAGAACAGACAACTTCCAGGACTGTTGGGTGCTATTGTTGTGACTGATTTTATTCATGTAAGATAACGAACTTCGTGGTTTTGCTTCTGTAAACAAGCTTGCTTGCCCCTGGCTGTAGGCAGAATGTAGGTGAACTATGTGCCTGATTACAGGTTGGTAGAAACTATGGAGCCTTGTGAGTACTGCCTTTACAAACCCCTGACTAATGTAATTCAGAACTGCAACTTGAGAACACTCTTGGATGCAGTCCTGGCACCATGAGTATTGGGCATCAGTATCTGAGTAAAGCTTCTACTTTGTTAAAATTTATTTATGGTCAGACTGGTGAATCTCTGAATGGCCCCAGACCCATAAAACAGTCAGAAGGCTGAGATGGGACTACCTCAACTGTGAAGCCAGCCTGGAACATATAACAAGACACTGTGGATACAAATAATCTAGGCACGGTGGCTCACACCTGTAATTCCAGCACCTGGGAGGCTGAGGGGTAAGTATGGAGGCCAGACTGGTCATAAGATGGGACTTTGTATCAAAACCAAGCACAGGAGCAAATGAACAAAAAAACCAAAATAAATGAGTAAATGTGATCAAGTAAATATTAATTAAATTTATAAAAGTATATTAATTGGAATGTGACTGACTCACTCAACTTTTTGCCCCTGAGGTTGAAATAAAATTTCTGTAATAAAAAAATTAAATGGGCTCAGTGTGGTGGTGCACACCTTTAATCCCAGTATCAGGAGCAGGTGGAGTTCTGAGTTCATAGCTAGCCTGGGTTACACAGAGAAATGCTGTCTCAAGCAAACAAACAAACAAGTTGCATGGACTTGAGAAAATTCTATTAAGGGAATATGCTAAGAAAAAATAGCCCTATTGTGAAATTAAATAAAAAGACTGCTTTGGATTTCGGTCTGGATGCTGACATTATTAAGGAGAGACGACCCCCATTTCCTCAAAGAGTCCACCCACACCTGCTGGAGTAAATCTACATGTTGGCTGTTTCCTTATAGAGCATGTCTCGTGGGGCTGGAATAAAGAACTACTGAGTTCCAGAGAAATGTGCTAAATGTTTTAGCAGCAGCCGGAATAAAACTTAAGTCCTTTTCAGAGCCAGTCCAGAGAGCATTATTGTAGTCCTGGACCTAACAGTTTGGGAATGTAAGTGCCATTTGTGGCATGTGCAGACGGAAGCAGCCCTGCGATTCCAGGACAATTCTATAGGAATAAAATATTAGAACAAGAAAGAAGCAAAACCCCATCTCCTTACTCATAGTACTTTCTAGTTTTGTTCTAGTTTTGTATATATGCATAAACAAACATACAATATTTAACATGTCACTGGAAAACTGCTTCCTACTTCAGGGATCTGCAAATATTACTAAAAGCATCTGGAATAGAGGCAGTGTCGTTACAGCCTCGTTTTAAAAGGCTGTTGTTGCCAAAGGAATTTCATCACACCTGCAGTACAGCTCCTGTAGCTACAGAAGAGACCGGAAGTGGTTGGCCACCTATGAGCTTTGTCACTGCTCACTTTGATGGTATCAGGAGGTGTGGATCCCAAACAGTCTGAACTGCTCCTTTCCTTCCATTCTGTGTGGACTGTTACCAGGGCATCATTAATTGAACATTATGAGCAGTAGGCTGATTAAAGAGAAAATTGCATTCAACTTATCAAATGCTGATTAGCATAGGCAGCACATGTACTTGCTTTCTCTTGCCCTCTTCAATAAACATTTCATTAGTAAATCATTTCTGTCACTTGGGACATGGGACTGTAACTCATAAACTTCTTACCTGGCATGTCACATTCAAAGGAACGGGATAGGCAGTCAGCGTGTGTGTCATTTGAAAAATTATCCCCAAGCAAATCTCGATCTGTATTTAAGAATAGAAATTTAGGAGCCGGGCGGTGGTGGCGCACGCCTTTAATCCCAGTACTTGGGAGGCAGAGGCAGGCGGATCTTTGTGAGTTCGAGGCCAGCCTGGTCTACAAAGTGAGTCCAGGACAGCCAGGGCTACACAGAGAAACCCTGTCTCGAAAAACCAAAAAAAAAAAAGAATAGAAATTTAGATTTCTTTTTTTTTATAAGTACTTTATTTTTTTTTCAAGTTACATCTCAGTCGCAAACCCTTCCCTATTCCCCCTTCCTGTGCCACCCTTCCACCCTCTTCCCCCCCCAACAGCTTCTCTTTTCATTCCAACAAATGGTTCTTTCTCTTATAACAGTAAATTCTATACAAAACAGCAGAATTAAATATGCCACATTTATGAGAGTTAAATGGCCCAGTATACCTTCCCAATGTCCAGTTCATACATATTTGGCCCCTGACTTTAACATTCTACCTTCTAACCATCTCCATGAGTTTAAAGTTCTATAACTGACTTAGTTTTCATACTAACTTGCATCACTATTATAACCATCTTCTTAGATCTAGAACGCCCTCTTGATTCCTAAACAACTCAAAATTTAGCTATGAGACTCAAGCTGTCTATTCTTCAACCACCTCAGAGAGCTGAGAAGGATAAATATATCTGATTGTATAGGAAGTGCAGGGCCTGCAGCTTCCAATACTAAGAAATGACAAACCAGTGACTAACCTGGACAGTTCCCATTTTCTCTCCATACATTCCAGCATCAGTCTTCAGCCTTTTGGTCCTGTTTCTCTGACAGACATTTATTGTAGAGCAGGGATTGTGAAGGACTAACCTACCCTGTCTTGGCAGAGCTAGGCTGTCGACTTCCCTGCTACCAAGTTTTGTCCTTTTTGGACAGCAGTCTGTCTGCAGTTGAAGCAAGGAGTTTTTACATGCCAAGAGATAGGCTTGCCACTAATTCAACCATCTCACACTGGAGATTCTTCGATGCTTTTCTTCTACTTGGAGTAGAATAGGGGGTGCTGTCAGGAGCTGATATGTCACAATATCAAAAAAAAATCTTAATTTAAGACATCTTTGAATGCCATATTCTGCAGATCTCTTGGGGTTTTTGAAGATGCCCTATCTATCTCTTGTATTTAGATAAGCAAATGTTGCTTGTCTCTTAACAACTTGATTACTGAGTAGCTTAGAGAATATCTGTGATAGACTGTCTTAGTAGCTAACAAGGTGACATGCATGCATGACTAGGAGTTTGTTTTTCTTAACTATCCTAAACAGTTTAAGACGGTTGGTATCAAGAGGCCAGAGCTTCACATTTCATTTTTAAGTATCTCTAGGTACGATACCATTAGGAAGCGTTACTTTAAATTTTGTATCAATATACAAAGATCTATTCCAATGTGGCTAAATATACTCTTAATTTGTATCAATATACAAAGATCAATGCCTATGCGGCCCAATACAATCTTAATATTGCGTCCATATACAAGGGTCAATACCATTGTGGCCAACTATAATCTTAGTTTTGTATCAATATACAAATATCAATACTGATGTAGACCAATACAATCTTATTTTTGCACAATAAACAATGGTCAATACCACTTTAGCCAAATATACTATTAATTTTGTATCAATATACAAGGGTATAAGGGCATATTCAATAATGTGACCTTTCTTCTTGATCCTTCCTGTGCTGTGTCTCGATTTTTCTCAAGTCTGTGCATTCCTACATAGGAGATAAAGAAGGATACAGAAAAGGGAAAGAAGGAATACCCTGGGTCTAACCTCCAAAACCCATTAAACAGGACCATTTAACAACTTGTAATCTCTTCCCCTAAATAACAGTGTTTTCAGTTGTCCTTCAAATAACCGAAAAAAGGGGGGGGGCGGAGAAACACCCTCCCCACCCTCTGGGTATGGGACATCGCTCTCTTAAAATGACTTCCTGCTGATTTGGGTCGTAGTAAACCTGTTTGGGGCCCAAACCAAAATGGAAAAATCGTTAAAAATGTTAATACAATCTTTTTATGTTCAGTCCTTCTGTTCTCAGCTGTTTAGATGTTCTAAGGAGTTTGTAGGCAGAAGCTGAACTTCCAGGCTTTACTGAGGTTCTGGCTGGGGCATTGTGTAGAGCTGAACGGTCTTAGCGGTATTGAGTTGTTGTGGTTGTAGGCTTTTGATGGAGACATCTATTGAGGGAGTCTGTCAGGCTGAATCATCTGGGTCACTCGTCTTCTTTTGGTGTCTGATTCTGATTTCTGCTGAGGTTTCCGTTGTCCAGTTGTCCCTGGGTTCCTTGAATTGATGCTTTGATTCTCCTGGAAAGATAAGAACAGAGCCCTGCCCTATTCCTCACTCAGGGACAATCGCCCTCTTTTTTTTTGGGGGGGGTAGGTAATATTTCTTCTGAAGCAAATTTGGTTTTTGACAATATATAAAGTGTTATCTTTCAATCTGGTTTAAAGAAGAAATTATTAGCCGGGCGGTGGTGGCGCACGCCCTTAATCCCAGCACTTGGGAGGCAGAGGTAGGAGGATCTTTGTGAGCTCGAGGCCAGCCTGGTCTACAAAGCAAGTCCAGGACAGCCAGAGATATTCAGAGAAACCCTGTCTCGAAAAACCAAAAAAAAAAAAAAAAAAAGAAGAAATTATTTTGTTATTTTGGAGCTAAACCAGCTTTAGTGTATATATTTTGAGGTCTCGAAGGACAATTTGTTTGTGTTGTGTGGGCCTTTTGTAAGTAGCTTTTAAACTTAGGTCCTTCCAAATCCTATGTGTGTGTCTCTGCATTCTAAATATTGGGATCCGAGACCTGTGGTTCCCATCTGAGGGGATTAAAGATGTGTTCCACCACTCCTGGATCGAAGTTTTTCTTTGTTTAGAGTTTGTTTTGTATCAGGCTGACCTTGAGCTCTGAGATCTGCCTGTTTCTCTCTCTAGTGTGTTGGGGTTAAGGGTGTACTCTTCTTGAATGATGGGATTAAGGGTGTGTACCCTCACCACGCTTTTCCGTGTAACTCTACAATCTATAAGTCCACTAACTCTATGGTGCTCCTCCCGTCTCTGCTGAAGTTAAAGGCATGGGTTAACACCACATTTCTCCTGTATTTTACCTTAGCTGTACGTTTTTTTTTGACACTTGGAGGTTCATAAAACCAGGTTGAATGGCTGTGTCCTTTATTTTATTTACAGTGTATTAACGTTGTTACCTGCTTTTTTTTTAATTAGTAAATTTATTTGTTTGTTGCTACAGGTTACATCCTTGACATATTGTCCTCTTTTCCTACTTCCCAGGCCCATCCTCCCATGCTCTACTCCCTGACCCTTCCATCTTGATCCTCTGGGGTGGAGTGTCCCTGCATACCAGTCTCTCACCACAGATCAGGAGTCATATGAGGGCTGAGGGCCTCTTCATACACCGGGGGTCTACGAGGCAGTACTGCCAGTGAAAGGTGTCTCCTTGCTACAGGGGGGGGGGG
>CAJQZJ010032031.1:8408356-8432633 GCA_907164525.1 Lophiomys imhausi | reverse complement strand
AGTATATAATGCCCTTCTTTGTCTTTTTTCATTAACTTCAGTTGGAAGTCTGTTTTGTTTGATATTAGGATGGCTACTCCAGCTTGCTTTCTGGGTCCATTTGCTTGGAAAACCTTTTCCCAGCCCTTTACTCTGAGGTAGTGACTATCTCTGGTAGTGAGATGTGTTTCTTGTATGCAGCAAAGGGACGGGTCTTGCTTGCAGATCCACTCTGTAAATCTGTGTCTTTTTATTGGGGAGCTGAGAGCATTGATGTTGATGGATATTAGTGACCTGGGGTTGTTGTTTCCTATTAGTTTGGTATATGTGATGGTCCTGTGTCTCTTTTGGTTTAGTTGCTGAGGGGTTTTCTATTCCCTTTGTTTTCTTGGGTGATGTTTTCTTCTCTGGGATGGAATTTTCCTTCTAGGATTTTCTGTAGGGCTGGGTTTGTGGGGAGATACTGTTTAAATTTGATTTTGTCATGGAATATCTTGTTTTCTCCATCTATGTTGATAGAGAGTTTTGCTGGATATAGTAGTCTGGCTGGGCACCTATGATCTCTCAGGACTTGTAGGATATCTGTCCAGGCCCTTCTAGCTTTTAAAGTTTCTGAGAAGTCAGGTGTAATTCTGATGGGTCTGCCATTGTATGTGACTTGACCTTTTTCTCTTACAGCTTTTAATATCCTTTCTTTGTTCTGTACATTTGGTGTTTCAATTATTATGTTGCGAGAGGAGTTTCTTTTCTGATCTAATCTGTTCGGTGTTCTGTAAGCCTCTAGGATTTTTATTGGCATCTCTTTTTTCAGGTTTGGGAAGTTTTCTTCTATGACTTTGTTGAAGATATTTCCTGGACCTTGGAGTCGGGAGTCTTCTCTTTCCTCTATGCCTATGATTCTTAGGTTCTGTCTTTTCATTGAGTCCTTGATTTCTTGGATATTGTGGGTGAGAGATTTTTTAGCCTTCTCGTTTTCTTTGGATGTTGTACTGATTTCTTCCATCAAATCTTCCATGCCTGAGATCCTGTCTTCCATCTCTTGCATCCTATTGTTGATACTCGCATCCGTAGTTCCTGTTCTCTTCCCTTGGTTCTCCACTTCCTCTTTTAACTCTGTGTTTTCTTTATTGTTTCTATTTCTATTTTCATGTCTTGTATGGTATTGTTCGTTTTGTACATTTCCTTCTCCAGCTTACTTGTTTTTGTCTGAAAATCTTTCATTGCTTTGTCTTTTTCCTGTTCAAGCTCTGTCACCTTGGCTTGGAGCTCTTTAATGGTATTGTTCATTGTTTTGGCTTGTAAAATTGTGGCTTCTTTGAATTCCTTCATAGATTTAAGTTCTTCTTGCAGGGACTCTATCACTTTTCATAATACAGAATTGTCAATGTTTTCATGTGTTTCTGTTGGTGTGAGGTCATCCAAATTGGATGAGCTTGGATAATTCTGCTTTGTTGGAGTCATATTTCCTTGATTTCTATTTTTTTTTAAAGATTTATTTTATTATGTATACAGTGTTCTGTCTTCAGGTATGCCTGCAGGCCAGAGGAGGGCACCAAATTCCATTACAGATGGTTGTGAGCCACCATGTGGTTGCTGGGAATTGAACTCAGGACCTCTGGAAGAGCAGCCAGTGCTCTTAACCTCTGAGCCATTGCTCCAGCCCAGCCTTGATTTCTATTTTTTCTTGGACCTTTGGCCATGTGTGTGTGTTTAGCTGTCTGTTCTTGTCGTTTTCTGTGTTTGGATCCACAGGGGATGCTTTGGTGAAGGTGTCAAATTGCTTGGCTATCTGTCCTTGCTTACAGGGTGATCTCAGGGTCACTGTGGTTTTAATCGCCTGAATCGTTGTGAGCTGGTGCAGCCTATTCCCAGGTAGTGAGTAATGGTCTGGGATTGTTACACTGCTCCCCGTTCAGACCTCTCTATTTTGCACACTGAGTGATCAGCCTTCAATGGTTCTAATGGTATGGACCTGTTTGCCCAGGCACAGATTTTGTGGGCTTTGTTTGTTGTCACGGAGTGCTGACAGGGCCGGTCTCCACACCTAATGTGTCTGGGTTTACCCGAATACAGCTATGGTCCCCTGGCTTCTGGTTACCCACTAGGCTTCTCCGCCACAGGCCTGGCCGCTTCCCTCCCTATCTGCTCTGCCTTGGGTGGGCAGAGCTTCTGTCCCTCCCGCCTTCTGAACAGGCCTCCCGTCCTAGCTGCTTTGCCATGGGTGGGCGGAGCTTCGGCTCCTCCCGCCAGAGCCGGCCTCCCTCCCTAGCTGCTTTGCCGTGGGTGGGCAGAGCTTCGGCCCCTCCCGCCAGCATCCGCTTCCCTCCCCAACTGCTCTGCCCGCCCACCTTCCGCTCGGGCTGGAGAGGCTGCAGATCTCCCGCTGAGCGCCCTTTTTCTATGTCTCGAAAAAAAACAAAAAACAAAACAAAACAAAAAAAACCACAAGACTTCAACTATTCTGCACAATTTCCTAAATAGTTATAAGGTCTTCCTGAGGTATGGGAAGCCCAGTTGGCTAGTGGGCGATCGCCATGTGGCCTTTGAGTCTGCTTGCTGTGTGTTGGGATCGATCTTACCAGTCACCTCTCCAAATGGGAGTTCCCGAATCCCAGATTTAGTGGCTTCCGTGTCTGCGAGAGATGGGGGAGAGCCTTGCCCTGGGACTTTTAACAGTCCCTTCGGAGCTGTGCATGTTCCCGGAGGGGCTAGACCCTCCAGTTTTTGCACAGTGTCCCACAACTCTGTTTTCTATGGCTCTTCTCTCCCACATTCAAAATGCGTCCGTGCAGTTCACCGCCATCTTCCGCTCCCACCCTAGATTTCTATTCTAAAATACAGGAAGGAAAAAGACAAATTGTGTGAGGGCCTGGCACCAAGCCAGGAAGAGCAGCTGACCCAAGTCTGTTAGCCAAGGGACCAGAGCCTTCCTGGGCATGGATCGAGGAACTGAGGTGAACTCTCAGAAGACCTTAGTACAGGCTGACTGTAAAGGACCTAGAAGACCCTCGGCCCTGCTGTGACTCCCTGGATCCTAGGCTCTGCAGCTGTAGTGACTTCTTGGGGCAGCTGGGAATACCTCCCTTTCTTCAGGTAAAACTGGAAGAAAGGGAGTCTAATGGAAATTTGGAAATTACAGAGTGAGTGACTCCCTCTGATCTATGATAATGACGCTTTTTGGTGTTGTATGTTCAGTTCTTCTTGGTTGGATTTTAGGGAAAGGGAGTATCTGTGTGAAGGAGGAAGGAGGACCAGGAGAGTGTTCATGATAGAACACTCATCTAGCATGTGGGGGGCCCTAGGTTCAACCCTCTGCCTCATGCTTCCTAGATTGTAGGTAATGGGAGCTCAGAAAACTAAAAGCAATGGCTATATGCCAATAATAAGAATTCCAATATCAAACAACCAATATGGCCACCCTGATTTGTTCTGGCTGAACCTTATATTCCACAGTCAGGAATTTGGAGAATTTTGTTTTGGAGAAATTAAGCAGGTCTTGGGGGTGAGGGTGTGGAAATTTGAAAGTCACTCCTTACCAAGTCCAGAAACCCCAGGAAGCCAGACTCTACCATGCACAGAGAACTTCCCAATCATGAATCTCACATCTACAAATAGAGACACTGAAGGATCACGCTGCTCTAGAGGAAGATACCTAATGCAGCTCCCTGCTTCCCATTCTGCTCTCCTGTAAGCCTCTGTTTACGCCTGGGAGGAAACTCCCAAGAACTACGTGATGGCTGCTGCTTGGAAAAAGACCACTCTGCACACACAGCTCCTGTGTATCTGGCCTGCATGTGCTCTCCAGTCACAGTCATGGCCAGTTCTTCTACTGAACAATACCAAAGCACCTGACGTTCCTGTCCTGTGAGGCTCTGCTGTCATCATCCCCTGCCATCCTTAAATCTCACTTCAAGAGACCCCTCCTCTCATCTCATCCCAACAGGAGGCTGCCGCAAGGACCACTCTCTTCAGTCACCACTGTGTCATTGACCCCAGGCTCCTTCTCTTGCCTAGGGATGGTTGGTTCACATTTCTAGAACCCTTCCTAAACAATGGATTCCTGAGACCTGGGGTCTTGTCTCATTGGAGTCTTGTGATTTAGTCCAAGGCTAGATTCCTGATGGCAAGATATTTTTGATGGAGCTAGGCATGGGGGTATACGTTTTTAATCCCAGCATTCAGGAGGCAGAAGCAGGCAGTTCTCTGTTAGTTTGAGGACAGCCCGGTCTACAAAGCAAATCTAGGACAGCCATGACTACACAGAGAAACCCTGTCTCAAAAAAAAAAAAAAACAAAAAACAAAAAAAAAAAAACAAAAACAAAAAAGAAAGAAGGAAAGAAAAGAAAAGAAAAGAAAAAAGAAACTGAGTCCTTCCCTAACTGTACCCCTGCCGGAAGCCATCAATTGTGGAAATCTACACTTCAGCATCCCTATCACAATTTTTAAGAGTTCTCTTTAATGGCTTCCTGTCTAGGCTGTTACTTTTGGGGGATAGGGTATGGATTGTCACAGAAGCCTTCAATGTCCTCTGTCTCAACTGTGAGTCTTCTGTCATGGATACCACTTCCTTGCCCTTTACAGTCAGCAGAAGCACAAATCATGGGCTTCCACATGGTTTCTGGTGACAGACAGCAGGGACCACGACGTCCACATGGTCTCTAGCTGGGTGTCAAGGGGTAAATAGGTTCTGGCCTCACAGAGGAGAAAAGGAAGGCAACCTGAACAGAATGCACCGAATTCAAATGTCAAAAACATAACCCTGGGGCAGTGGGGTGTTGGAGATATGGCTGCTAGGCTGAGGAATCCAGTGAGTCTGGAACGAGCTATGGTTTCTATAAAGCAAAGAATAGGAAGCTGTTCTGAGAGGATAGACTGTAGGTCCGCAAGAAACTAAGGAACTATAGTGCAGACTGTCTTAGGAAGTCCAGTGTGGAGAGATGAAGCATTCATTATGGTGGTAGTTCACGGTGTACACCCTATCACACAATGCCTCCCTTGAATACAGACCTAGCTTGCTAATCTAGTTTGCCAAGGATATCATATCTGTGTTGTTTCTATGGCCAAAATAAAAATTCAGGTCAAGCTGGGGATGTTACTCAGTTGGTAGAGTGCTTTGTACCTAACATGCAGAGAACCTCAGGTTTGATTGATCCCCAACACCTGGTAAACACAGCATGGAGGTGCATGCCGCAATCTCATCATTTTCGAGGTAGAAGCAAGAGGAAGTTCAAGGCCAGCCTTGATCCTAGCAATTTTAAGACAAGCTGTCTATATGATATGATAGGGGGTGGGGGGAAGAAAGAACAGGAGCAGGGAGGGAGGGGTGGAGGAGGAGGGAGAGAGGTAGAGAAAGGAAGAGTCATTTCTGTGCCTTACCAAAACTACAGGAAATCCTCAAATAAATACAATGCCTGATTTTAGGATCTGACCTACCGCTAAAAGTGACCCACTGTTGCTTTTTGCCTTCCCTTCCCGGCTAGACTTTCTTCTGTTACCTGAAGGGGTCAGTCACACTGGAGGCAAAGGGGGTGACTTCTCTGAGTGCTTTATCAAAGATACAAGGAAGAAAAAAAGCTTTTGCCCCCCTTACCTTCTCAGCATGGGGGTTTGTGCTAATTATACTACAGCTGCTGGGATCCAGAATGGAGATGTTAATTGCCCATGGTTTCTAATCTGCATGGTAGTACATGACACATTAGAGATCAACTGGTTAGGCCACAACCAAAAGAGACTACAGAATGACTTAAAATAAAAGAAATATAAGAGTTGGTTGATCAGATAATTCAGATAACAATTTTTTTAAACTGTTATTTTGAACAAATACATTAATGTATACATTAAATATGGATGAAAAAATCTAAAGGAATTTCTAAGTTGCAAAATTCCTTCAAAGCCTGTATTATATATACAATACACTTTGCATTTTAAATTAATTATAGGCAACATAAAACTGAACCTTCTTTTTTCCGTGTTACTATAAATAGCTGTACTATTGTGGAAGATATCGAAATTATTCACCATCAGTCAGAGCAACCATTTCCACAGAGTGATTTTCCAAAAGATATCACATGAAATATAAAAATCAAACCCATAATAATGCACCAGTCTTGAATTTCTTATAAGCCCAAAAGGTACCACAACCTGCTCACTCCCTACCCAACCGTTAATTTCAGAAAGAATATCCACCCAGGTTATAGTTGCCTTGCAGGAATCCCTCTGCTATAATCTCATAGTTTTTTCACCTAATTAATTTCCCCTGTCCTCCTACCAGAGTTTCATGAGTGTATCTTGTTTGGAGGAGATTAAGAGTCACACGCTTCATTAGCAAGGTGTAAATTATCAGCGAGCCCTTCTCCATCCACCTGCTTAATCGGGTTAATGAAGCACCTCCGAGGGGCCTTCCTCAGGCCTCCCTCGCCAGCTCTCTGCAGGTTTCACCTCCCTCAGCTGCTTGAAAAACAGGAAGTGTTTAAAGGTGCCATTGTCCGATTAGATTTTCAACAAGGAGACCCCTTGTCTCTATGTAAACTTCATTCTGGCTTTAGTCTTTTTTGTTTTCTTTAGTCTTTTTTGTTTTCTTTCTTTCCTCTCTGCATAGAGCTGAATCTAGAGCCTTATGCTTACTGGGTAAGCTCTCTTCCATTGAGATAATATCCCCAATCCTTTTTGTATTTTTAAAAATAACTTATTTATTTTAATCTCATGTGCATTAATGTTTTCCCTGCACGTATATCTGTATGAGGGTATGGGATCACCTGGAACTGGAGCCACAGACAGTTGTGAGCTGCCTTGTGGGTGCTGGGATATGAACCAGGGTCCTCTGGAAGAGAAGCCTGTGCTCTTAACTGCTGAGCCATCACTCCAGCCCCTCTTTTCATATTTTTAATTCTGAAACAGGGTCTCACTAAATTGCCCAAGTTGGCCTTGAGCTCAGCTCTTTAGCCCAGGCTGGCTTTGAACCTGTGACCTAGGAGCCTTAGTCTTTCAAGTACCTTAGATTACAGGCTTGTGTTACCAGATCCAGCTGTCTTTGGTCTCTTAAAAGACAAAACAATGGCCTGTGGAGAATTCCAACAGGTATTTTTGCTTTCCCCTCTCTGTCTCCTGAACTTCTACCATGAGTAGGATAGAGTCAATCTGGGAAAAAGGATTATGACAATCTAATTTAGAGTCCTAACTTCCTCCTAGGCCCCTTGTATATAATACAAATATGGGAAAAACTTCATTGTTCCTTCTGTGGCAGGGTATCACTATGTGGTCCTGGCTGGCCTAGAACTCACACAGCCGCACCTACCTCTGCCTCCCAAGTGCTGGGATCAAAAGTGTGTCACCATACCTGGCTCTCAGCTCCATTCTTTCCATTGGGATGCAGTTTATCTTTACTGTAAATGTCTGCTGCAAGCATTTGTGGGGCTGGAGAGATGACTCAGCGGTTAAAGAGCACTGTCTGTTCTTCCAGAGGGCTGGAGTTCAATTCGCAGCAACCACATGGTGGCTCACAACCATCTATACTGGGATCTGATGCCCTTTCCTGGCATGTAGGAGTACATGCAGACAGAGCTCTAATACATACTAAACAAAGAAACAAACAAACATTTGTTGCAGGATGAGGTATGTGTGTGTGTGTGGCTTCAGATTGTATTTCTTGATATGTAACACCCACATCTGTATGGGCTGGAGAAGTGGCTCAGTCAGTTAGAGCAGACACCTCTCTTCCAGAGGACACCAGGTGAGTTCTCAGTTTTCACTCTAGCCAGTCCAAAATCACCTGTAACTCCAGCTCCAGGGAACCTGGCGCCATCTTTGGGGCCCCAAGGAAACCTGCACTCATGTGGACTACATATAAACACAGGTACAGACACATACAATAAATTCAAAACTGGCAGCTTCCGGTTCTCTGGCTCACACACAGGCTGAAGGGGATAACTGACAGGCTCACACCTGTCCTAGCTCCTTTTCTGTTGCTGGAAACACCATGACAAAAGCAACTAAGGGGAGAAAATGTTGGTTTTAGGTTACAATTTCAGGTCACAGCCCTCGTTGTGGGGAAGTCAAGGTAAGAATCTGAAGCAGGTATTCATATCCACAGTCAAGAGCATGGAGAGAATAAACACAGGCATGCTTGGTGCTCGGCCTTTTCTATTTTGATACAGTCCCAAGCCCCAAATCTGGGAAATGGTGCCAACCACTTTCAGGTTGGGTCTCCCCCATCAATCAAAGCATTCAGGACAATCCTCCACAAATATGCCCACAGACAAACTTGACCTAGACACTTCCTCATTGAGATGTTCCTCCCAGGAGATCCTAGGTTGATTCAAGTTGGCAATTAAAACCAACCATTGCATCACCCTTAGGGCCATTCTCTGTAATCCCACAAATCACAGTTTCAATGAATTTAACATTAATTAGACATTAGATTTGGATATTAGTGACTATCTTGGGAATTTTATCAGGAAAAGAATCCCATTGTGTTTAGCCCTCAGTTTTCAGAATTAAATCTCTTCATAGAATTTGCTATTATCACTTTGTTGAGTTGAATGTGCTGATGACCAATAAGAAATGTTGCTAACAGAGCCTAGAAATATGACTCAGCAGCTAAGAAGACATACTGTTCTTGTAGAAGACCTGAGTTCAGTTCCCAACACCCACGTGGGTGACTCACAACTTCCTGTAATTCCAGCTTGGGAGGGAATCCGACTCCTTTGCTTCCAAAGCCATCTAGACTAAGGTGCACATACCCCTGCCACTCAATGAAAAACAAAATAAATCCTGCGGGATGAGAGGGTGTTCCTGTTTGCTGGGCAAGGTAGTTCACTGACCTATCCGATCAGCACTTGGGAGGCAGAGGATGGAGAACTGAGAGTCCAAAGCCAATGAGAACTACATGAGATTTTTTTTCTTTTTTTTTTTTTTTTGAGGTAGGTTCTCTGTAACCCTGACTATTCTGGAACTCACTGTGTAGACCATGCTTGTCTTGAAATCAGAGATCTTCCTGTGCCCAGCTCAGTCTCTATTTTTGAAAAACAAAACCACAAACAAACAAACTAAAAAGTGCTAGAGATTCAGTTTAGTTACTGTAGACACAAGGATCTTGGTTGGATCCCCAGTACAAGGAAGGATGTAAGGAAAGAAAAGAGGAAAGGCAGCAAGGGAGGAAGGGAGGGAGAGAGGAAGTTTAGAAGGGAAGAAGTCAAAGAAGCAAACAGTCTTGCTTTCTGAAACTCCTTAAAGTACAAGAAGACATCCGTGAAGGAAAAATCCTTGAGCAAATCAAGTTTATTCTTTTCCTATCTGTACACACTAGGGATTCAAAGTCAGTGGGGTAGAGCTTGGGGTGTGGGGGGCAAATCATAAGCAGGGGAATGGAAACTACATTCAATACGGGTGCTTGTTTTGGCTTCACACATGAAAACCACTAAGTGCAAGCGTGGTAAACGCTTTAGCTTCTATTGTAGTATTTATGTTCTTCAGTTTATGTAACCTTTAGTACATTGAAATTGGAGCTTTTAAGACCATGTCTTACATAGTTAGCAGCAGCCCTCAGACATAAACACACACACACACACACACACACACACACACACCTCACCCTCCATGGGCCACATACCCATACAGACACACACATGCATACACTTCCACAGACCACACACACATGCTCAGATACATTCAGTCTCGTGCTTTGAAGAAATCTTCTTTTCTTTCTCTTACTATAAGGCAATTTTAGGTGACTTATATTGGTGAAATTGTTCCTAATTGTGGTGTCAACAATGATAATGTAAACACAGTTCAGGATTCTAGACAGAAAAGATATTAATTGTTAATGGAAAATTAGCCAGGTGACAGATGACTTAATCTCCATTCAGGCCTGTGAATGTAAAATTATTAATGCTGGGGTCTGTTTATCTTCATTCTTAGTCATGGTTTCAATTATTGAGTTGTTAAGACAAGAAATCTTTAGATTTGCAGCAGGTGCCTCATTCTTCCTCTATAATCACCCCCATTACACCACAATCCACTTCTGATGTCAGAAGTCTCCCCATAGCTGTGTTATTGATAGACCAACATTGATTAACATGCATAACACTTACTTGAGTGTGCCTGTGGCACCAAGAAGCAGGGAGGCTGCTCAGGAGTCCAGGGAACAGTAGAAAGCTTTGCCACTCAAAATGGACTAAGAAGAAATACATTCTCCCCATGAAGCCCTTCCTTTCTCTTTTATCTAAGCAATTGCACCTTCCTGACTCCAGCACAAATCTAAAGCTAGAACACAGCCTTAAATTCACACCTAGAAAAGGGCAACATGCAAAAAAAAAAGGTCTGATTTCAAGTTTCTTCATGGATTTTTGAAGATGAACCAACAACACCTTCTTCAAAATAAGTTTTGGACTCCATTAGCTTTAGATGCATTGGACCATTCCCCACCTGGGGAACTATACATGTCAGCTCCATGCAACTTCAGCAAGTCTGTCTTAATGTAGACTGACAACAGATATTTTAATCAGTGTGCAAATAATATCAAAGCGTAGGTGAGAAACTGGATCTTTTGGGAGAACCACCTGTGGATGTCAGATGATTCCTAGGAATGTGTGGTCACATGATGCCCCGCCAGCTTGCAAGCTATGTAAATTGACCCCTTGTCCCTCTTTCCTATAAGTGCCTTGTTAGGATTCTAGTTACTGAGCAGTTCGTAGCCACTGGTGCTTTGTCTGTTTGTGTTTTTATTAATGAAACGAAAAGCAAATGAAACTTTGAAGTCTCTTGATTTTTTTGCTGCCCTAAAACCATGTTCTGACTTTACAGATAAAATGACTTCAATTATGATTAAACTCCCTTATATTCCTGATAAGTGAGTCTGAACAGAGAAGGAGAGAGAAAGCACAATTTTTCTGAGTGTCAGAGTCACCCACTAAAGGCAACTTTACAAAATGACATTCGAGGTGTTAGGGCCCTGGATCAGAGTTTTTTAGCAGTTGAACTTAATTACCTCCATTCATTTATTTATTCAATTTTCAATGAATATTCACTGAATGCTAATGTTCTATGCTAGACACCCTGGTAGATAATAAACCTGTAGAGATGAACCATAATCCTTATGCTCGAAGAGAGAGCAGTCCAATGGTTCATTACCCTCTGTGGAGCTGAGATAGAAAGGGAGGCCACAGGGGAACAGCAAGGGAGGCCCCAGGGGCTTTGTGGACATAGAGAAGACTGTAAGAAAGGCTGCTTGAGGTGACAGAAGCTGGGAGTTTTCAACCAGAAAGGTATCATCAATACCCTGTAGTTCAGCCTCTTCCTGTAGACTCTGAAAATTTCTTCTACACAAAATAGCCAGCAGATCGTCGTGGCTCATACCAGGAATCCCAGTACTTGGAAATCTGACCAGGAAGATTGAGAGAGTTCAAGGTCAGCCTCTTCTCTCTTTTCCTATATTATGTGCCTTCATTTTGTACCTCTCTTACCTTTGGCTTCATGGCATTTCTGTCACACAATGTATACAAATACCTGACTGATTGCTGCTCACTAGCAACTTCTCCAGAAAGGTCAGGCACTCACTTCACAGAGCGCAGGGCTAACAGCTCAAAGCTCAGGGACTGTCTGCAAGCCCTGAATACATCCAAGCTCTTCACACATAGAATTCTGGAACCCATGAATTTGGATAAAAATGTAAAATAACATTAATAATTCCTTAAGTGCTAGGATTAAAGGCAGGAGCCATTGCACCCAATCATTGTAAAAAGTAAATGAACTTTAAAAAAAAAAAAATCTGAGGCCAAGTGTGATGGTACATGCCTGTTTTGTTTGTTTTAACTTTATGTTCGTCGGTTCTTTGTCTGCATGTTTGTCTGAATGAGGGTGTCAGATCCCCTGGAGCAGACAGTTGTGAACTGCCATGTGGGTGCTGGGAACGAAACCTGGGTTCTCTGGAACAGCAGCAAGTGTTCTTAACCACTGGACCACCTCTCCAGTCCCGTGCTTCATACCTTCAATCCCAGCACTCGGGAGGCAGAGGCAGGCGGATTTCTGTGAGTTTGAGTCCTGCCTGGTCTATAAAGCAAGTCCAGGATAGCCAGGGCTATTACAGAGAGAAGCCCTGTCTCAAACTACTTCTCTCAAAAAATATCTGACTAGCAAAGTGCCCCCTATATAGTAGGCATAGGCATTCTACAGACAAGTAATATATATTATTAATGATAATTATAATGAATTACTTTGGTGAATGGTATATCACAGGTTGACTAGCTCTTATCCAAAATGCTGGGAACCAGAAGTATTTTGGAGTTTAGATTTTTCCATAATTTGAAATATCTGCATATATATAGGGAAAAAATATTAGGACACTATTCAAGCCTAAATACAAAATTTATTTATGTTTCATTTACACCCAATACACAGTCTAAAAGTTGTTTTACATAATATTTTAAATAATATGCAGGAAGAGAGCATGAAGTCTTCCACTTGGTGAACAAAACATCAATTTTTGAAATGTCAACTCTACCAAGATTATGGTTTAATTCTTTATAAAAGGCTATAATTTTCTGATCAGTTTAGGGTTCACAATAAAACTGAGCAGAAGGGACAGACTTCCCCTAGGACAGAATTTTGTCTAAAAACACTTGTCATTAAAATTCTTCTGCCAGAGCTAGAGCTAGAGCTCAGTGATGGAGTGAGGCCCTGATTTTGAATCCCATACTGGAAAAAAAGAAAGAATTCTGCAAAAGGCTGTTCATGAGAGATTAGTTCAATCCAACAATGTTTCTTAAGAAACCATTGTGTACTGAGTTGTATACCGGGGACTGAGATAGAAGACGGATAAGACCTGGCCCACTGCCCTATGTAGCTCATGGTCTGGCTGGAAAGACAATCATGTAAACAAACAATTATGATAGCTTGTAATAAGTGCGAAACATCAGTACTTGCAAAGTGCTGTGAGAACTGGGTAGACAGAAGGATTAGTTGGCCATATGAGGCGGGGCAGCTGGGTGGGAAGGCCTCAGAGCAGTGGTGATATCTGAGCTGTCTGGAAAGATGAATAATGGTTTTGCAGGCAGAAAGAATAAAAGGTGAGTCAGAGCACACAGCAGAACACTGCCAGGGAATGCCAAGAACAATATTTTGTTAGACTGTAGGATGCAAGGTGGGGAGTAAAACAGTCATGGAGCTAGAGTGCTTTAAACATCTAGGCTAGGCCAAGTGTTATGAAAAATACAAAAACAAACTATGGTGCTCCAAGAGTGGTCGCAAAATGCATGGAACCCATATCACTAGAGATAATGCTAAAACTGTAAATTCCTTTTTGGTTTTTTTCAAGACAGGGTTTCTCTGTGTATTTCTGGCTTCCCCAGAACTTGATTTGTAGACCAGGCTGGCCTCAAACTCACAGAGATGTGCCTGCCTCTGCCTCCCAAGTTCTGGGACTAAAGGTGTGGGCCACCATGCCCAGCTAAACATGTACATTGTTGAACTCTCAGCAGCTGTATTGGTTCAGAAAGAACATTCATGAAATTCCCGGGTGTTTTTACGTTTGCTGAGGTTGGGCAAACACTTGTAAACTCCAAGCAACAGGCTAAGACATTAAGCCTTTGCCATGAGTTATGCAAGAAAGTGAAAAATGTAGGTGAGAGACAGCTTTCTTCGTGCATGATGACACTCGTGCTGATCGGTTGCCACCTTCCTGCTGTCACATGTGTGTCCTCTAAATCTGCAGAGGTAATGCTGAGGATACCCTCAGTAAATGCTTCCAACTTCACAGTAGCAGCCGTTTTCTTAAGACTGATTGTTTTCCCGTGAGGGTACAATTAATCAACCTGTGCCTATGAGATACACACTAAACAGTATTTTGTATTTAGCAGTGTTGTTTTTGTAATAGAGAAAAAGCCAGGCCTGGTGGTAGAAGGCCTGTAATACCAGATATAAAGAGGCTGAAGTAGGAGACTCTAAAGTTCATGGACTGCCTATGGTAAAAGTAAATTCAAGGCTAATCTAATTGGTTTGTCTCCACATAAAATATAAAAGGAGGCCTAGGTTACAGACCAATAGTAGGGCATTGGACTCACATGTGCAAGACCCTGAGTTCTATCTGATACTGCAGAAAGAATAAGGGCTAGTGGAGGAGTTCTGAGGAGGTTTCTTCTCTATTAATATTAGAATCATCTACTAGAGGGCTAGAGAGATGGGTCAATTGCTGAGAGCACTTGCTGCTCTGGCACAGAACCTGGGTTCAGTTCTCAGCACCCACGTGGGATCTCACAGTTACCTGTAACTCCAGTTCATGGGGATTATACCCTTTTCTGACTTTCTCAGGTAGCAAGCAAGTGTATGGTACACATATACACATACCGACAAGGACTCATATTCATAAACAAAAATATTTTTAAAAAAGAATATTTAGTAGATGTTCAGTGTAAGTTTTTCTTTCTTTTTTTTATTTCTTCCAGTTATATCTCAATCACAATCCCTTCCCTACTTCCCCCTCCTGTCCCACCCTTCCACCCTCTTCCCCCTCAACCCCCTATCCTCTACCCTTTTTTTTTAGTTTAAGGTAGATCTTTTTCCCCCCAACAGCTCCCCCTTTCAGTCCAACAAATGGTTCTTTCTCTTATAACAATAAATGCAGTACAAAACAACTGAAATAAATAGGCCACGATTCTGAGAGTTATATGGCTTAGCATACATTCTCAATGTCCAGTCCATATGTATTTGGCACCTGACTTTAACATTCTACTATCTAACCATCTCCATGAGTTTAAAGTTCTATATCTAACTCAGCTTTCATACTAACTTGCATCACAAATTTTTAAAAACATCTTCTTAGATCCAGAACGCCCTCTTGATTCCTAGACAACTCAAAATTTAACTATGAGACTCTAGCTATCGATTCTTCAACCACCTCGGGGACCTGAGAGGGATAAATATATCTGATTATATAGGAAGTGCAGGGCCCACAGCTTCCAAAACTAAGAAATGACATACCAGTGGCTGCCTCGACAGTTCCCATTTTCTCTCCATACATTACAGCATCAATCTTCAGCCGTTTGGCCCCATTTCTCTGACAGACATTGATTGTAGAGCAGGAATTATGAAGGACTTACCTACTCTGTCTTGGCAGAGCTAGGCTGTCGACTTACCTGCTTCCAAGTTTTGTCCTTTTTGGACAGCATTCTGTCTACAGTTGGAGCAAGGGGCTTTTCCTACCAAGAGATAGGCTTGCGACTAATTCAATCATCTCCCACTGGAGATTCTTCGATGCTCATCTTCTACTTGGAGTGGAATAGGGGATGTTGTCAGGAGCTGACATGTCTCGATATCAAAAAAATCTTAATTTAAGAAAACATCTTTGAATGCCATACTCTGCAGATCTCTTGGGGTTTTTGAAGACGCCCTATCTGTAAGTTTTAATGGCTCAATCAATGAATTGGTAGTATTTAATGTTCTAAATATTTTCTTTCTTTTTTTTTAAATTTCATTTTATGTGCATTGGTGTGGGGTGTCAGAACCACTGGAACTGGAGTGACAGACAGTTATGAATTGCCACGTGGATACCAAGAATTGAACCTGAGTCCTCTGAAAGAGAAGCCAGTGCTCTCAACCACTGAGCCATCTCTCCAGACCCAATATTTTCTTTCTTGGCAGAATGTTTTTTGAAGTGTACTTATTACCAGTGAGACAATCCCCTTTTTGGTCACTCTTGGTACCTAATGTATCCTTTACTGTTACTGGCAGTGGTAAGCACCCTGATATCCTCGAAGTAGCCACAGCTGTGCACCTTTTGTATTGGAAAGTAGCCTCAGAGCACCTCCAGCTATGGAGACAGCTGTCCGTGTTTCTTGAGGGCATCAGGAACAGAGAAAACTACAGCATAGCTATAAAGTACTAGATTCCAGGCAAGCACTCCACCACCAAGTTACACTCCCAGTTTTAAAGTATCAAATTCTAAATACATCACCCCTCCACCACCACCCCACCATACCACTTCTGGACCACCACCTCTTGTTCCTTTTTCTTCCCTCAGTTTCTTTTGCTTTGCTGGGATCTGGCCCTAGGCATTGTGGATGCCAGACAGATAGATATGACCTTTCTTCATAAGGGAATCTTCACTGGAGTCTAATGCAATTAAGGCCAGCTCCACAGTGGATGGGCAGAAATAAGATCTTATATATGTTGCAATCTCAGCATGGAGGAGGCTGAAGCCAGGGCTGGCTGCAGTGACTTGGAGGTCACCCTGGGCTACACACTTGTGCTATAGCTCAACTGGCAGAGTGCTGTCAGAACATGCAAGGATGCAAGATGGGATGTCCCAAACCAGACAGGCATCTCTATGACTTCCAGGCCAGCTTGGTCTACAAGGCAGTGATCTCCACCTGTGGGTCTGGACCCTATTGGCTTTACATACCAGATATCCTGCATATCAGATAGTTACACTGCGATTCATAACAGTAGCAAAATTACAATTTGAACTAGCCATGAAATAATTTTGTGTTCCTCAGCACAACATGAGGAACTGTACTAAAGTGTCAACGAAGCATTAGGAAGGCTGAGAACCACTGGATAAGATTCAGGACAGCTAGGATTGTGAAAGAGATTCTGTCTCAAAAAACAAAAACAAAAATAAACAAACAAACAAGAAAAAAAACACCAAACCCTACTTTTTGTAACAAAAAATTAGAACAGGTAGATACAAAACATGATTGATTTGGAATATCCCATCTCACTGTTACATCACAGCCTGTTAGGAGTATCAGTCACTCTAGTTGCCATGGTGAGACAGAGCCCAGAAGGCTGTGGAAACTACACAAACCTTCCAAATTCAACAGCGTGACTTCTATAGTTTTGTTTCACATTTTTCCCTAGTAGGATTGATACCAATAGAATCTGCTAAGTTTTGCTACGAGGCCACAAAAATTAAAGAAAGAAGAAAAACAAAAAGCTGATCCTGTCCTTGCAGTTGACAGTTTCTAGGTTTAACTGTCAAGTAGAGTCCAGAGCCGTGTTCTTTCCTAACCCACTACTTAAAGATACACAGTTACTTCTAGATGAGACATCTTTGATATTTTGCAAAGACAGTGTACTTCTGAGGTTAAATTGGGACTAAAACCCAGTTACCTTTCCCAAAGAGTGTTTTCTATCTAGAATGAAATTATGCACCCTGCTCTTGCTCTCATCTCCCCACAAGGCTGGCCATCCTTGGCTCCTGACAAGGATGGAGGAGAGAAACAGTGAGCTATGCGTGGACTGCCAAATTCATGCCAGCTGCAAAAAGGGAAATATTAAAGCCACAGCAGCCTTTTTGAGAACCCATTCATGGCAGGCGCCACTAGAAGGAAATCTGCATTGGCAGGTTTTGTTATTTTTTAACTTGACCCTGACAATACCTGCTGGGCTACCTGTACTTTCTGCCAAAGAAGTGTCAGATGAGGGAGGAAGTTTGTACACCTGGTGAATTCAACCTTACAATACCACTTGAGGCGAGAGAGAGAAAGGCTACTACAAGAAAGAACAGAGCCAAGAAATGGAAACTCGGGAGGAGGAGGAAGAGTAAAGAACCAAACACTTGGGAGGAATTCTTTCATGGCATTTTCCAAGATCAAGTTTCACTGCAGGGACAGTGATAATTACGTGGTCCAGTGGCTGGGAGTGTGAGAATACCCGGCTCTGTGTTTGCATGTGTGTACCTGGCGCTCAAAAGGAAACTACATCAGCCACTGTGTCTGCTTAGATTTTGACGACCTGTTTGGCTAGGCTGCTCCACTGCAGAATTTCCAAACACTTGTAATTAAACTTTAAGTGGTTTCTTAATGGACTGTCCTTTCCAAAAGGGCCTTTCTTTAATTTACAATCTGTCTGTATGTCTGTCCAAAACATTAATTGCTTTTGCCTATTTCAGTTACACTTTGCCCAATTCCTATAACAATTCCAGCTTTTTGTTTTGTTTTGTTTCCCTGACATGTCTGAAGCAATTGGTATGGAAGGGGGTAGTTGCAAAGACATTCAAACCAAAGCCAAGCTTGTTGGCAGCAGCCGTCATACAACAGGGCCAGGACACATGACACCATATGGAGCTTCAGGGGCCACCAGCTTGAAGACCCATGTACGCACTCTCTCCACACCCAGCACACCACAGACTATCACAAAAGATGTTCCTGTGCATCAGAACGTCCTGTTTTGAAATGTGTTTTGAAAAAGAGTTTGGGGGGTTTAGAGGTTTAGCTCAGTAGTAGAGTACTTGTTAGCAAGCACGAGGCCCCAGTGTTCAGTCCCCAGAACACAAAAGGAAAGAAAGAATTTCCGTTCACTGGAGTGCTGACAATGACCTTGCTGTCCTTTCAATTCCCACACACTTTTTTTTTTATATCCATCAGTGTCTTCCTTGACTGCATTGTTCGGCTGTGGCCACCACCCATCATCACTCACTTAACCTTAAATGTGAGCTTCGTGGAAGCAGAAGTTGCGTGTTCCAGATCCAGGAGAATGCTGGGTACAGAGAAGACCGTCAAATATTTGCTAAAGCTGTCTTTGTGATTTCTTCTCCCCCTCCCCTTTTTCTCCTCCTCCTCTTCCTCTTCTTGTTCCTCTTAGTGGGTAGGATGTGAAACAGGGTCTCTGTAGCCCAGACTGGCCTCAAACTCATTGTGCAGCTGAGAATAACACTGAACTTCTAATCCCCATGTATCCACTTCCAGAATGTTGGATTTCAGGTCAGTACTACCAAGTCTGGTTTATATGGTGGGCAAGCACTCTACCAACTGAGCTAGCTTTGGCTCTAGTTCTTACGTCCAAAATAAACTTGAAGGAAATCTGAACTTTGGGGAAGTTGGATCCCTAACAACCCTTTTTATGGTCATTCTAGTTTATACTCTAAAACCTCTAGGGCCACAAAACCTTCATATTTGTGGATTTTGTTTTTAATTTGCTGACTGCTAGCATACAGTTAGTGTCTGCTGTCCGAAGAGAGGCACAGCAGACATAGGAAGCTGGCAATGCGCTTGCTGTCCTTTCTGTCTCCTAAGGAAGCTGACATGGCAAGGGAATACTTTCTCTTAAGTAACATCATTTCCTGTAGAACAAAGCAGGTCCATATGAACCTGCTGAGGCTCCTTAGTGATGTAACTGCCAAGCAGAGAGAGCTAGGTGATGGTGCATACTTATAACCTCCACTTTGAGAAGGCTAGGGAAGGATTGCCAAGAACTTGAGACTACGCTGGGCTGGATAAGATATTGAGAGATCTGGTGTGGTAGTGTACCTGTAGTCCCAGCATGGGGGAATGGAGGCAGGAGCATCAGAAGTTTGAGGCTGCCTTGTGGTACATGAGCTCCTGTCTAAAAAGAAAAAAGCAAAATACAAACAAATGAAAAATAATGACGTTAAATAAGTATGCAATGAGATGTTATAGGTGGACACTCAGATCTAAATAGCCACTGAATAAGTCTATCCCTTATCACCTTCCTAAGAGTCTGCAAAGTAATTGCAAGTATTCTTCCTTCCCTAGCTTCCCATGTCTGTGTGTGTGTGTGTGCGTGTGCATGTGCGTGTGCGTGTGCGTGTGCGTGTGTGTGTGTGTGTGTGTGTGTGTGTGCGTGTTTGGATAAGCACATAGAGGCCAGAGTCTGACATCGAGTCATATTGGTTTCTGGCTAGTCAGTAAGCTCCAGGGATTCATCAGTCTGTGTCCCTCCCGTTCATCAAGAAGCCCTGTGCTCAATTCCCAGAATCAAAACGGAAAGGGAGCATTTCCGTTTACTGGAGTGTTAGCAGACATTGAATTCGTGGCGTCCTTTCAATCCCCTAGTACTGGGGTTTACAAACACTGACCACTGTACTCACCTTTTATACAGGCGCTAGGGAATCTGAACTCAGGGCCTCATGTTTGAGCGGCAAGCAATGAATCATCTCCTGTTGGGGTGGTGGTAAGCATTCTAAATGTTAATTAATTGGTCCTGCTTGCTGTCTGTTACTTACGTTGACTCCAATTGGTTAAATAAAATGCCGAGGCCTGAGATTGGGCAAAGTCAGAAAAGGTGGGACTTCCTGAGATTAGAACAGGAAGCCTGTGCTTTAGACAGAGGATTAATTCATTCCAGCCAGGAGCAGCAGGAAGGAGGCACGCACCATGGGTTAGAAAAAGGAACCTCATTCCACATGGCCAGGAACATCGGCATATTGTGGAGAATGGCAGTCCAAGGGGATGTATGTATATGGGGTCATATTTGGGTAATAGACTTAAGAGCTAGCTTAGATGGGCCAGGAGTGCACAACTCAGGCCTAGGCTTGATAAGATCCACATGGTGTCTGTGTGTATTCATTTATAATGGCTGCTTAAAGATTAACAGCTGCCAAACCAATTAACAATAATATAAATACTGGTTAAATAGTTTAATTAGCCAAGTATATATATTTTTTACAATCCCCGCAGTCCAGCTTTTTATGGTCTAATCTGAACATCTTCTAAGTTCCTCTTACATAGTACTCTCACAACTGAGGTGTTTCTTATTTGAGTTCCCTTTTACTGAAATTAGTTCTTTGGATGACGGAACACAACTCCTGCCCTGCTGGGCAGCTGAACCTCTTCAGACACTTGTAGATCTCTGTCAGGTCCTTGCTCCGTGGAGGAACTCACCAAGAACATCCTGTCTCCCTGCCCGAACTTGATTATGTAGTCTTAAACAGATTATTTGGTGGCAAAGGCCTCGTGCTGAAGAAATGCCTCGATCTTTGTAGGTGTGGTCTGTGGTAGGTTTAGTGGTAGCATATAATAGCATAGTGAACTTGGAATAAGGCTAGACTTTAAGATAAAAGACTTACTTCCTAAGTGACATGTCCTTGGGAACTTGCCAAGGACCAGGACCTCTTTGATCTTAGGACTAGGGGCAGGACATGCACCCTGAGGTGCCCTCCCTCTGGAGGTCTTCTGTCATTTCACAGCCCTCTGCAGAAAAACATCTGAATGACATGTCCTGAGGCACCTGCCCACATTTGCTGACTGCCTCTGAATTCATACCCCTCTGCAAAAAACTTTTTTGAAAAAGACTGAGCCCAGGGACATAACTGGAAAAGTGCACAAAAGTTTCTGCCTACAGGTGAACATATTTAAGGCAGGATTCATGTGGACAGAGGGCTTGCTCTCTCTCCTGTTCCTGACTCACTCAGTAACATTTTCCTCGACTGGCAGAAAAACATGCATCACAAGCTCATCGGAAGGTTTCACCCTGTGATGGTGATCTGTATCAGGTCTAGAGAGGAGATGGATACTCCCTGAGATTCAGGAGGGCTTAGACTCGGAGCTCCAGGACTTCAGGCCTTTGCAGGCCATAACTATCTGAATAGTTGAGTCGCCTGAGAAACTTTCATGTGTTAATTGGTCTTAAGACCACAAAAGCAAGGAACAAAATTCAGAGACTTTAAGAGACTTTAAAACTGAAAATTTGTATGAAGACCAGCCATCCATCAGGACCCACGCTCACAGAAAAATATCCTTTTGAGAAACCTTAGGTTAATGTTAAATGCTTGTATTATAGGTACTAAGAAGTATTAGATGCTAGGTTTCAGAGTTAGGGTTTGGGTTTAGGATTTAGGAATTTTATAGACAATTGTTAGGTAATTGTTAAGTATTAATAAATACATGTGTGATGAATAAAAATTTTCTGTTACAGTGGTCCTTTTCATCATTCAGGCTTTCTTGAGATATAGGCCTTCTATCAACTCATTTTCTCTGCAGTTCCTTAGAGAGCTAAATTGTCATCCTCAATAAATTCATTTGAACCGCATCACCAAATTCTCTTCTCTTTCTGTCACAATCAACATCAGTTGATTTTCATAAAGTCATTTTTATTCCTACTTATTTTCTCACTTTTAAAAAAAAAATAATTTATTTTTATTTATGTACATTGGTGTTTTGACTACATGTATGTCTGTGTGAGGGTGTCAGACCCCGGAACAGGAATTCATACAGTTGTGAACTGCCTTGTGGGTTCTGGGAATTGAACCCAGGTCCTCTGGAAGAAGAACCAGTGCTCTTAACTGGCTGAGCCATCTCTCAAGTCCCCTTCTTTTTTAAACCCAAGAGCACAATTTACAAGCTCTTCAATATTCTATTACTAAACTGATGAAACTCATTGTCTTATTAAATGCTGCCAGTGTTTGGGGTAGGGGAGTGTGGAGCAGGTTGGAAGCTGTGAGTCATGGTGAGTCATGGTGAGTCGGGAATTAAAACCATGTTGTGACAGTATTTCTAGAGATGAATTAACCTGCATCATATGGGAATAACATGCCAGTATCATTCTCAAGAATGGTGAACACATGTAACCTGAAGTAATAAATAAATATTAAAAAAAAGAATGGTGAACACAGGTCAGGATTTGAAACACTTGAAGCTGAGAAAAAACAAACCACTTGCAGTGATGGAGAAATATTTTAAGTCTTTGATGGAGAGGACCAAATATGCTATTTGAAACACTAGGGTGGTTGGTTTCACTACAACTGGACCCCTGCTTGCTGCTAATTCTGTCTTTGCTCTTCTTTCTTTCCAAATATATTTTTGCATTAAAATCCTCTTGCTCTGATTGCTGAGCAAAAGATATAGACTGTCTGTGAAAGGCAGTGAAATACAATTCAAAATGAGCCCATCTATGCGTTTACACTTGTCTGTACCTCTCCATACCATATACATGTTCATGCTTTATATAGCTTTTTCTTGAATTCTTCTTATTACACCCATATTCTTGTCCTGTGGGTAGAGTGACCACAGTCCGTACTAGCTCAAAGCTGCTCACTGGTGGTGGTCAAGGGTTGATGACAATGGTGATGCTGGTAATACTGCCAGGGGACTTAGGTGGTACAGCGACTACCTGCCAGTCACTGAGTGCTTTAATCCTCAAGCCCAGCAATCTGGAAAGTAGGAAGTATTGTTTTCGCCACTTTGTGGATACAAACACAGAAGATACACAGAGAACTGAAAAGATCTACCATGTTATAAAGAAGCTTAGATTTAACCAAGAGCATCTGTGTCCAGAGGTGAATGCCATATCATTAACCTAAAGTACTCCTCGGGTGTGCCACCGCCGCCCACCTAGGGTGGATCTCTCTTTCTCTCTCTCTCTCCCCCTACCCCCGTCTGGCTCTCTCCCGTTTTCCAGGACAGAGCTTGTCTGTGTAGCCCTGGCTGTCCTGGAACTTCTTCTGTACACCAGGCCAACCTCGAACTCAGAAAGATCCACCAGCTTGTGCCTCCCAAGCTCTGGGATCAAAGGAGTGTGTCACCACCCCACAGCTAGGGCTGATCTCTTAAATAATAAAAAATATGTACTGATTTTACATTTTCTAACACACTTAGAAGTGGTTGCCTTGTATTCTTTTTTCTAGTTGCTGTAATAAAATAACCAACAAAGGTAATTCAAGGGAAAGGGGTTTCTTCTGGCTCACAGGTTGAGTGTTCGGTTCTTCATGGCAAGGAAGTCCTGCCAGCAGGAGCATGGAGAAGCTGCTCACAGTGCATATGCAGTCAGGAAGCAACAAAGAATGGGCGCTCCTGCTTGGCTAGAGTTTTCTTCCTTTCATTCAGTCCAGGACTCCAACCCATGGAATGAAGACACCTCAAGTTAAGGTGGATCTTATTACTTCGATTTAATCTATTTAAATAACCCCTCACAGGCATACCCACAGACCAGCCTATCCAGATAATCCCTCATGGTGCAAACCAAGGTGTGTCTCCTAAGTTATTCAAGATCCTTTCAAACTGACAATCAATACTAAGCATCACACTGTGAGAGTGTTTTTGTTTTGTTTTGTTGTTTTTGTTTATTTTGTTTGTTTTTTGAGACAAGAGTTCACCCTGCAACCAAGGCTAACTTCAACCTGTCACAAAGCCCCTAAATGCTGGGATTACAGGCATGAGCCATCCTCCCATCTTGTATAACTAATTATTAAATGTTAGATAAAGTTTTCTACAGTGTTGGGAGCATAGAGATTAGAGGCCCTCCCCACCCCCCCAAAAAAATCAACTTTGCAGATGAAGTTGTGGAAAATTAATGAAAACTCAGAAAAAAATTTAAAATCTCAGGCAAGATAAGAAGAATGAGCTGGGGCTGGAGAGGTGGCTCAGCGGTTAAGAGCACTGGCTGCTCTTCCAGAGGTCATGAGTTCAATTCCCGCACTCACATGGTGGCTCATAACTATCAGTAACAGAACCTGATTCCTTCTTCTGGTGTGTATGAAGACAAAGTACTCATACACATAAAATAAATAAATCTTTAAAGAAGAAGAAGAAGAAGAAGAAGAAGAAGAAGAAGAAGAAGAAGAAGAAGAAG
>CAJQZJ010032031.1:8362381-8398550 GCA_907164525.1 Lophiomys imhausi | reverse complement strand
ACACACACACACACACACACACACACACACACACACACACACACACACCACACAGCACTGACCAGGGTGCCTTATGTTCAACTACTGAAATTATAGGTTTTTAAAGTTTTCTGAAACTCTTTTGTTCAGAAATCATTTCTGCTTGAATTGTGTTCAGATTCTGATGTTTCACTCCCTCTCATGTTTACCTCAGCTTTTTTTTAAGTAAAGGAAAAAAATGCCCTTAGAGAACTGAAACAAGAAATTCTTAACATTCTCATTATCTGAAATATTCCAGTTGCCCCCCAATACACAAAAACCCCACTGATCTACCAAAAAAAAGGGTCTAACAAACCATTCGATTCAACCTTGTATCAAGGGAGGAAAAGATGCTAATGGCTGATTGGAAGGTGTAACTTCAATTTGGAGCAATCCTGAGGGAAGTCACAGGAGTTTACAAATCACTGTCATTCATAACTAGTTCATTCATAGATCAGCAAGAGAAAATGTAAAAACAAAAGAAGTAAAATTACTAATTTCTTCTCTGCCTTACAATAAACATTCTGGGATGGTGAGGCTGAATATGTTTTTCATTCATATAAGTAATGGTATAAAATTAAACTAGACCCAATGTTGTGCTAGAACCATTTTAATATAATTATACATATCTGCCAAATCCAGGAAGGAAGGGGTTATGCATATATAACTTCCAGTTAACATCTGCAAGCATAAATGACAATGACCTCAGTTTAAAACTCATCAGGGTCAGAGCAATTGACCAATGTCTTTTTACTGCCAGGCTTAGCAACATTAAATTACGGATGAATTAGGGTCTTTCTGCTTCTTCTCAATCCTTGTCCAGAGACAGCAAGGTAGCTCACCTCCTGCCAAAGGCAATCATCTTTCTAGATCAGTATTCAGTTGCTCTGAATTTTGCTTATTATAATTATAACCTATTTAATCACAGAAGAACCTCTGCAGGTGAAGTTCAAGGTTGTATACAATAACAGATCACAGTTTTGAAGTCTAGCACAGATTAAAAACCACAGATGTACCATTTATATAAGACACACACTGATTGTCTCTTAAACTACATATTGACTCCTTATGAACATTATTTTTTTTTAAATAAAGTAGTGCATCTAGGACAATCAGTCTCACAATTCACACAGCCCTGAAAAGGTTTTCAGTGCCAACTACCTGTTGGTCATGAAACATGGATGAGTTTGGGTCACTGTTCATTCCTAAGATTCAACCAAGTATTGGCTAAAACAACGATCACCTCTGCTTTGAAGGCCATGACCTTCCCTCCCTTCCCTTCCAACTTAGTTTTGTTTGATTTTTATTTTGAGTGGTGTTTAGTTGCATGTGGCTAGAATATATTTGATCAATCATTTGCAAATCAGAAAACCAATGATCTAGAACTATGACAGAATCTTAAGTAGATTGGTTTGTCCATTTCAGGTTGCTGGTTGATAGGCCCCTCTAAGGCCCTTCATTTTTCCTTCTATGCCTCTCTCGGGAACTTTGATCAGGAGTCTGAGAGCGTCATCCCATCTAACTCTTTTAACCAAGGCCTGGCTAAAACTGGAAATGTCCAGCCCAGCATATTTAAAAATCACCCCCCAAAAAAATAGGTTCTACAGGTCTTCACAAAACCTGGAATTTCCATGAGGATGTCTGATCTTTATAATCCAAGCAGTCAGCATTGAAGTTAAGCTTCCAAGAGGCAGTTTGGTCCTTATAATCCAAGCAATCAGTGGTCGAGTTAAAACCCAAGCTTGAAGCTCCATATCCCTGGGTGGAAAGAGAAGCTGGGGACTGATTGAGATGGCTGGTGACTGCATTGGTACCCATGGGACTAAGTGTGGCCCCTGGTCCAGGAAGCTGGTGATGCATAGGGGTCAAATAAGATCCACAGTCCATGCCCCCAAAGTAGGAAGTTGAGCCAGCGTACCCTTGACTATAACCGGAAGCCTGAGTGTAGGTCATGGGATAGGACCTCTGCATGCAGGACGAGGAAGTGGACAAGGGGTCTGACAATGGGGAGATGGAAGCTGGGCTCCAGATAGACACAGGAGCAGTGCTGCTGGCAATGGTTGGGACTGAGGTACTAGAGGGGGGGGGTGAACTGGCCACTTGTTCCACTCTCTGAACTCACTTCCCGAGCTGGAGAGGTCTTCTTTTTGGCAGGTCTCACTTTGTTTTGACCTCCATTCTGTTGTTGCTGCTGTTGCTGGCGGCACTTAGCTCTTCGATTCTTAAACCATACCTTGAAAGGGAAAGGAACTTCTTTAACACAATAACTCTGTAAAGGCAAGAGTGGTCCCTGATTGCACAGCCAAATGATCAGACAATTTCCTTCGGTGCTAGAGACCACTCATAAAGCACTCCCACCTGCATATCTCCAATTGTGAGAAAGTCCACCTTACACGTAATTTATAACAAGAAAATTTAAGGTAATCGCTCTAATTGCAAGCTAAAAATTCTCCACTTTGCTTTCCTATTTTGTCTCATCTACACACAGAAAGAGACCTCATTGTACTGTGGTATGACCTCAGAACAGACCATGTCTATGTATTTTAGAGGGGAGCATCCTGTTACTGCACACCACCAAGAGCAGACTGGGTTCAAATAGTTTATATTGCACTGTCCAGGAAGCAACAGCTAATATGGAGGCTAGTTCCACGACCTAACATTTTGTCTCTCCTAGACTCATAAAAGAAATCTCCAAGAAGACAGGCTCCCATGGAGAGGAGATCTGAGCCAGTGTCTGCAGAAAAGTGCTTTGTAGTGAATGAAATGCTTTGCACGGCTTCTGCTTTGAGCTCAAAGACAGACAGTCCTTAAGGCTGGTCTTCAAGACTCAAGTTCGTGTCTTCAGATTCATGCAAGCATACACTATTCTCTACACTAATTCACTGACTTTGTTAACTTAAGACTGCCTGGCCACTCTGAAAATTCTCCTAAGCAGCCTTGTACGTTCTCTGCCATGAAGGAGCCTATGATAGCAACCACTGGCATTTGTCTTAGACACAAGGGGAATGACAACAGACAGGGTCTCTCTTCACAGTTCTGACTGTCGTGAATGGGACTCAGTAGACCAAGCGAACCTGAAACTCACTGAGATCCACCTGCCTCTGGCCTCTCTAGCGCTGGGATTAAAAGTGTGTGACACCACACCCAGACATTGATTATAGATCAATTAGTCTGTTGAAGGAGTTCGCCATTTGAGTTTTATAAGTGTGGCAAAAAGCTTCTAGTGAGGGCTTTGGGTCAAGACCTACAAGTACTAAAATTTTTTCCAACCCATTCTGAAAAAATCCTCTTTTCTGCTTTGTAGTTCTCACTGATGTCTGGCACTTTCAAAAACATGTCCTACCCAAAGAAGAGTGCCGTGTGTTTGTGTGTGTGTGTGTGTGTGTGTGTGTGTGTGTGTTTCTGTTAACCATGTAAAACATGGTCTTAAAAACCCAGCACCAAAGAGCTCCCTATGGGGCTTGCTCTCCCCGTAAAGAGGGAGCTAATTTTCTCCCTTTCAGGAACAAATATGGGGAAAATTAGAGCAAGAAAAGGGAGATACTATGAATATAAAATTTTGTCTAAGTGGCAAGGCTAGAAAACTGTGTTCTGTCCTCATGTCAACCCCACACTTTTGTCTTGTCAGTTTAGCTAGTGAAAGCAGTTTGTGACTCTGTCACCAAATTAGGCATGGCTTGAGAAAGACACTGTTTCTTCAGGTGCTTTTAAAAAACTTTTTGGATTGTCCAGGAACTAAACTCCATACCCCTGCTCCCCCGACACACAAATGCACCACATACAAATGCACGGAAGAGGATTTCCACAAGGGCCACGTGACTACCTTTGAAATCGGCGCCCCCCACTGGATCTCTAACTGCAGGGACTGAGACCAGCTGGTTCTAGGACTGTGTCTGCAGCTGAATTGCTTCTGCAACTTTGCAATTCAGGCTGGAAGACCCTGGTTCAGAGGATTAAGGAGGGACAGAAAGCAAAAGGGAGTAAAAGGAGAATTGGTCACTGGCTTCTGAATGTTTAGAATTTCAAGCCCTTCTATGGTCTAGGTCAAAAGCCTCAGGCCCTGTTGGGTCATAGGTATACACCAAGACTCAGGGAGGGTAGGGTCAGGAAAGACAGCCTGATAAATCTTCCCTACCTGTACCCTGGACTCCGGCAAGTTGATTTTTAGGGCCACCTCCTCTCGCATGAAGATGTCTGGGTACCGGGTCTTGGCAAACAGAGCTTCCAAAACATCGAGTTGTGCCCTGGTGAATGTAGTCCTCTCCCGCCGCTGTTTCCGGGGGGTGGCTGCAGGACAAGAAGCCCAGGGCCCTTTAGGGTGGGGGAGCAGTTTCTCAGTCACAAGACTTTTGCCTCTGTCCCCAGACTCCCCCACCTCCCTCCTCTCACCCCTTCCAAAGCCTTGCAGGACACACCACCTCCCAGTGGAGTGTTCCCCTCAGACTACAGAACACCACTTAGAGAGCTAACAATAAAACAAGTAACGACAATTCCCACCCCCAATTCTGGAAGCAAACAGACAGTTCCCATGGAATTTTAGCTCCGCAAGGACCTTTGTTCCTTTATCTTTAAAATGGGACATAGATCATACTTTTGTGAATATTTGGTTTGGGCAGGGGGATCTGATGGTAAAAGAAAATGCCTGGCAACTGGAGGGAAGTCACATGTCCAAGGATTAAAGGGACAGGGCCTGGAGGTACCGGAAGCCCCTGGCAAGGCTGGGAGAACTGTAGGGGACAGTAGGGGAGAGAATTTGGCAACTCCCAGAGTGGTACTAGCTAGGAATTGGGTGTGGAAACCTAGGCAAGAGTATGCTCAAATGACAAGGTCAGCACCCTTCCACGACGCAGCCCAATGACAGTCCCCAAGCCACGCGAATTAAGAATGGAGAGGGTGTGATTTTCTGTGACTATTGTAGACTCCAGACTTGCCTGTTCCCAGACTCTTGTTCCCTCCTGGGTCAGCCAACCCAGTGACTGTCGGCTGCTTCGTGACAAGGAACACACAGCAGGGACAGCCCCCATGCAGCTTGAGTGAGGATGGAACGCACCCTCTAACCTCGGAGTTCCTGAAGGGCGAACAGAATGCTGTGGGACTCACTTACCTGGGTAACCGACGGAGGGATGCAGCAAGTCCATACCCGAAGTGGTCAGACTCAGCCCATTGACTGCGTAAGGCGGTTGCTTTAGATAAGACATCATGCTAAGGTTGTTTGGAGGCGTAAAGTCGGCCCAAATTGGGGGGACCCAGCCGGACGGTCTCGATTCGCCTGGAGTGGACAGGGTCAGGGTCCTCGGTGGGTGGATTTGGAATGCTCGAACTATGGGGCAAAGCAAACAAACAGAGGTTCTGGTTTACTGCTTCGGAGGGAGCAGCTTCCTCTACGTTCCATCAGAACTAAAAAGAATCCGGGCGAAGCTGGGCACAGGCTTTTAAAGGAGTTGCAGATGCGCCCCCCCCCCCCCCCCCCCCCCGACCCCCCCCCCCCCCCCCAGCAGCTCCAAAACTAGAGGGGATGAAGTGAGACCAGATAAACCTGTCTTCCCCACCCCCACCCTAAACTTTAAAAAAAAGACCCGAGGAAAGCAATTACAATCTGCCTTCCCTAAGAACAAAACCCCACGCCTCCAAATGCACACATCACATTCCTATCCCAACATTTGCATAGGACTGTTTGGCTGGCACTAGCTAATTGTCTCAAACAAAACTTGATTGGGGCCATTTGCAGAGACAAAGAACTCTTTGGCTAAATAAATAATGCTGATAACAAAGCCTATTGGTGAGAAACAAAGAAACAATTCAAGAAATCTACCTCTTCCCAGACTGTTGCCTTTCCCTGGCAGAGATTTTAATTATCTTAGCTTTTTGAAAAATTTATTATTACCACTTTCAAATGCTGTGAACCTAAAATGGAAATGTATTTAACATTTAAAATACCAACTTGCTGAACAAACTTGAGAAAACTGCTCAACCACTATTAGTCTGCATTTAAAGTCATTTCCACTAATCATTTTCACCTAATTAGTAGTCTGGATAATTAGATTTCGAGGTAAGTAACAGATTTATTAGGGTTTTGGAGGACCTTGATTATATGTGTCTAAAGAAGTATAGCTAAACAAATATTTAACTTTTAAGCAACACCCATCAAATATTTAATTTAAACATATTGAAGAAAAAAAAAAGTCTTCTCAAGACTAGCACAAGGTTTGCCAGAAACGCTGAAGTAAAATTAGAATCCCACCAGTCAGATAAACTGCTGCCTCCACATTTTTGCAAGTAGGAAGGGGTATATTCATCCATAGAGCAAGCTGCTTCCTTGTAGATTTTGATGTAAGAGTGCTACAGACCCTGGGGGAGGGGGGAGCAAATTTTCGGGGATTTTGGGTTCTCGGGGACTGAAACAGATTCCTGCTACTGGGAGGATGTCTTTCCCACATTTTTAGGTTTGAAGTAGACAAACATTCAAAGTTATGAAACAAATAGAATTTCTACCTTTCAAATTTCCTACAATTACACGAGAAAAAGAGCTTGGGGGAAGAAAAAGAATTTATGTTCCTTTGCTGAGTTCCCTCCCCCATATATATGTTAATATAGGCGGGCAACGGGCAAGGCTGGCTTTTATTTTCCAAAAGTGAGCCACTTATCTTGCAAAGACCCCTGCTTTGAAACTTTGACACTCTGGGAAACTTCCTCAAAATGGCGGATACAAGACTGAGTTCACCTTCACAGTGAATTTCATGAATGAAATTTAAGGACTTTAGGTTTTCACATTTACCTTGCTTAAAAGAAGGCAAAGGTTTCACAAGCAGAACTCAACAACTCCAAATTCCTCCTTTTTTAAATTCAGAACACTAGTCTTGTATCCCAACACTAAAGTGTGATTTTATGAATGTCCTTTTTAGAGCACTGGATTGGTAACTAGTTAAACTAGTTGCTCTTACGAAGAACACTTTATCTATGCTCTATATTCCTCCTTCCAAGATCTAGATATTTGGGTTTGTGAAAGTAACACCATTTAAAAATAGTCATTGCTTATTTAAATAGCCTCTAAGCTGGAGTTCTTTGAAAATATACTCTTATTCCCTTGGAAAGTTCTGAACTGTTATAGTAAAAAGATCTAAAATCATATCTGATGTTAAGATGGGTAAGTGCATTTACTGTCTAGCTCTTACCCAATTAGAAAAGCCTAAACACATCACTCGATGAAAACATGTTGCACAATAAAAAACAATAACAGAAAGTACTGGGCGAGATTCTTCTTGGATAGCCAAAATGGCTCAAAATCTCAGGATAAACTATTTTCACTTTTCCTCCTGGGGAGGGGGTGCGAAAAAAAAAAGTAAAACCAAAACCCAAGCCACGGGAACTTCTTCCCAGCCAGCCTAGATAATAAACACTGTCAAAGACGACTGCGGCCCCTTCCATCTAACTTTCAGAGCCTGGTAAGGATTTTAACCCAGCTTCCTCTGCACGCACAGTGTAAAGGGGGGTGGGGGTGGGGACGCCCTTTCTAGACATAAGGCTTAATGTAACCGCTCTCCAGACGAGGCGGCTTCTGAGAGTTCATACCTAGGAGCAAACAGCGGTAGCGTGGCGAGTCCCCGAGTGCCCTAAACTCCAGGCGCAAGCAACTGGGTCCGGCGTCCCTGCCCTGCAGCCACGCAGATCAGCAGCCCTGACGCCCAAGGTCCCTCTCCACGGACGGCGCAGGCCTGCACAGTCTTATATCTAACGGTCAATTCGTGCAATCTGTCGCCTCCCCCTCCAAACCCCCCTCCTTGGTGTTTTTTTTTCTTCCAAGAAGCCTATCTACCAGTTGCTGTGTCCTCGCTCAATAATAATTACCTCGTCCGAGAATTAATTATAATAAATGTTTTCTTGATAAACTAACGAGATAATCCGAGGAGCACACGTCCCTTAATTACAGGCCGTCGTGCTCAGCTCTGCTTCTCGTCCTGGATGATTAATTTTCTACATGATGGAGAGGAAACAAAACTACGCGGACTGGCCACTGGCCTGCGGCAAGGGAAGAGGACCGAGAACCGGAGGGAAGGAAGAAAGAGGTACGCGGGCACTTGGAAAACAGCCGGCGCTGGCCTCTGCCCCGCTAACTCGAGTGAAAGTTTCTGGCGTCGGAGAATCATCTACTCCACCGCCCGCAAGGGAGGGAGAAAGAAATGTGCCAAAAGGGTTGGTCTTAACTATTAATTATACTTCGGAGAAGCCCTGGCGTTAGTTCTGGAAAGAGAGGCCAGGGTGTCTACCTTACTTTGGGGGAGGAGTTTGCTTTCAACTCCACACTGGTACTAATAACTTTCGGTGACTGGAAAAAGTCCCGAGGTGAGGCGGCAAAATCGTGACCCCCAAAGCTCCAGGGTGGAGGACACAGTTTCAAGCGAGGAGCAACCCCTCAGGCCAGTCCCCTCCCCAAGTGGTATACCATCGCAGGTCCACGCGGCTAGGCCTTCTTTCTCTGTCCACACACCCCTTCTTTCTCAAAGACGAGCTCAGACAGGGGCTCTAAGGTTCCTAGATTTTCCCAGTGAAATCAGACACTGGCTTTCAATAGTCACTTGAACGCATCAACACCCGCCACGTCTTCGGAGTTTGCTGGGCGACCCGTCGCCTAAGCCGGGTGTTAGCAAGGACCTCCTGGTGGTTCTTGGTCAGGCCGAGAGCAGAGGCTGGGCCTCGGGGAGCCCCTCCATATATGAGATCGGCCTTGACACACGACACTTCATTGTCCCCGAGCCTAAGAAGGCAGTACTTGAGTGCGCAACGGGCCACGATGCTACTACCCCAGCCCCAGAACAGTTGAGGAGCTGAGATCCCAGAGGAGGGATTCCGGAGTCGCTCACCAGGAGCAGCCAGGCACTCACCCGCACTTCTGAGCGCCCCAGGTGCGCGCGGAGGGTGCGGCGCGCGCGTGCCCTGGACCACCCTAGGGAAAAGTCGCGTTTAAAACCCTGCCTAACTAGTGGCCTCGGCCTGGTGATCTGTCCCAGGAACGCGCACTGCCGGGGGCGGGAGAACTGCACCCCTAGGGATGGGGAGGGGGCGATGTAAAAATATTGAAGAAACCAAGAGCACAGCGGTCCTAGGCTAGGAGGGAGAGGACGAAAACGGGAGATCAGGCGCTGCGGGAGTAACAAGACGCCAAACGCTCCCGCCTCCTCGGTTATCTGCTCGGGTTTCGGCTCCGGTTGCAGACTAGGGGCTCGAGAAGCAGCCCGTGGCCCCGAAAGACCCACCGAGGATACCGGTTTCCGGAGCACAGGCCTTCGGAAGCGCCCACCTTATTATCATTGTTTTAATTGACCAAACTAGGTACGTACACAAGCATCGTTTTGTCATAGTCTCTAAAAACGTCCTTGAGATCAAGCCTAAGGACTCCAGGTAAATCTAGGGGCCAAAATGCAAAGGTAGAGAGGAGAAACCATCAACAGCTTGGGCTTAAGAACAAAACCCCTCCCCAACACCCCAGATTAGACTCGCAGGATTTCCACGACGTTCTGCAGTACCAGCGACCCCCAAGAGCACGCGCTTTCGCTCCCTCCCACTCCCGCCCTCTTCTACGTATCATCAAATTTTCCTAATGGTCATTATTTCGCCTCAAATTTCTCATTAGAAAAAAAAATCAGCCCCCGGAGGAAGTCTACATTAGCAGAGTTGCACAATGGAGGTGCCGGGGGTCACTGCGGACTGGGGAACACAAAGATTATGGCTATAGACAAGACACACGGACACTTACCTTACAGCCGCATTGGAGGTTAGAAAAGAAAAAAAAATCAAATTATCCTTCAAATTTCCAAATATTCAGCTATCCTAAAAGAAATCAAGAGTATTAAGTTAAAAAAACCTCGTAGTAGTCTTCACCTTTCCATAAAAAGTCAAACACAACCAAAAAAAAATTTTTAGAGAACATAAAATAAAGTGGCCAGAGTTGTAAACAAGCGTGTGTCCGTCAACGATACATACAAAGTAGATGTGGCGACTGAGCGCTCTAGCGACTTTTATTTTTAATAACAGAGGAGGCTGAGTTGGAGCTGAGGAAGGTTCCGCTCTCAGGGAGATTTGCTGAGAAAGCGCCTCTCTGGCAACTTTTTGACGCAAACTCTCCAACCAATGGCAGGGAGAGAATGATTGACACATCTAAGCCAGAGGGAAAATAATAAAAACACACAACAGGGGGAGGAAAACAGGCCGCGGCTGCACCGGGGGAAGAGCAGGCAACAAATCCAGGCCTCCGACACTACCAGAGTGTTCTTTAAAACACTGGGCTGAGCTTAAAATATACATTATGGGCCGGAGCATGTGAACTAATTGTATAATTAAAATGAAGGACAGGAAGGCCTCCCCCTTCGGTCTTCTTCCTTCACACCCCTTGTCTTCTTTTCCTTTCTGTTTTGTTTTGGTTTTGGGGGTTTTGTTTGTTTGCTTGTTTGGTTTTATGTTATGTGAGAGAAAGGACACCAAAACAACGGAAGACAGGAAAATGAAAATATTTAATTCAAGGCTGGAAAAGAGTGGGGGTGGGGAAGATTACTGGGTTTACGATTCCAACACTAACAAAGAATATGTGGGTCAGAGGCAGAACTCAAACCCAGGTTCAGGCTTAAAAACAAGGCTATGTCCTCTTAAACAGGGCCGGACGGCGCGGAGAGAAAAAGAGGGGAAAGGAGACCCGAACTGAGGTGTGGACATTCAATGAAGGCAGAGATAGAGCCACAAGGCTGTGAACTATTTGAAAACCTCAGCGTCCTATTTGTTCTTCAACCTCTTACGAGTAATCCATGGTCTCCGAGCTCTGGGTTTCCGCGCACAATTTTTCAATTTGAGAAGCCCCAGAGCAAGATGCAAAACAAAACGCGAACTCCCAAATCTACCCTCGGGGCTGATTGCGAGCCATCTCAAATCTCTCGGGCGTGAGTGTTGGGTGGCGAAAGCCCCTTGTAGAAACAGTTTCTGCATAAGAACAAACTCTTGATGCTTGCAAGGCCCGGAGGAAGCAGGGATGGAGTCGCCCGAGCCTGAGGCTGAAACTCGGGAGCTGGGATTCATCAGGAGCTGGGATTCATCAGGACCTGGGAACGAGCTCAATATTTCCTTCAGAAGGTCCAGACCGAGGATCCGACTACTTTCACAAGGATCAGAGTTTTCTAGAAGAGCAGAAACAGATTGGACGGAGTGGGGGGGGGGGGACGCAAATGCAACTGCTGAGTGAGTGTGAATCGAGGGTGGGAGTGGTGGTGGGAGAGGACAGCTTTCCCCTCACAACTCCCAATGCAGAAGGAAAACAAAAAACAAGAACCCCCAATCCCCTTGCTACCTCAGTCACCCGTGGCCACCACTGCTAGTGGGCCCAAAGAAACAGCTCGTTGCCTTTAATTTGGGGACCTATGTTAATGAAGTTGGTAATTAATTCGTCGCTTTGTTGTCGGTTCTTATACTGTATGTGTAATCAAATGTGGCCGTCCTTGGGATTTACAGCAATTAGCGAATTACGGGAGTGAGCACGAGGCTGCAAATTCTCTGCAGCCCGGCTGGGCTCGGCTCCGCTCGGCCTAGGGCTGGGCACTCCGCTGCCGCAGCAGACTCGCAGGTGTGTCTTAAGAGCTTTGGGTCCTGGCGGCTCCACGAACCTTGGAGCGCCTCCGGGGTTGCCCAGCTCTTCTCGGCTCCTCCATAGCAGCTCCGGTCCGAAGAAAACTCCTGGCAGCCGCGTTCCCTGGAGCCACGACTTGGTGGGGTCCTAGGCTGCGGGGCGGTGGAGGAGGGGGGAGGGTGAGCGCGGATCTTTCCCTGTTACCCCGCCCCCACTGTGCTGAAACACCTGGCGACTGTCCCAAAGGCCTTTCATTTAAGAGGGGGAAACAAATGTCCCAGGCTGTTGTCCCGCGTGGCGCGGGCTGTGGGATAGCAGTTCCCGGCTCTTGGTCCGACCCACCATGCTTTTTGAGACGGAAGGGCAAATACACGCGAATCACTTGAAGAGTTTATTTTCCACCCCGAGAAAAGAGTTTTCCCCAGTTTAAGCATAACGATGTTGAAAGCATCAGAGAGAAAAAAGAAAAGAAAAAAAACAAACAAAAATTTTGGATGTAGCGGAGCAAGGCCTTGGGGACAGTGGAGGTGGGGTGCGGTAAAGAAATAGAGGGCTTGTGAGTCACTCGAAGTAAGTGAAAAAAATCGGAAAGAGAGAGATCCATCTGTAGTGGGGTTCAGAGATTTGGGGAACCCCCTCAAGTTCCAGGTAAAGGTTTGGGATGTCGTCGGAAACGACCCAGAGCAATCGAACCTCCCCGAAAATTCCGGAGTGCTGTCGATAGTGGAGGATTTCTGTTGGGTGCAGCTTGGGAGGGCTTTCCTCCTCAACGACTGGCAGCACACAGCCCCCGCTTCTCCTTTGCCTCTAGTCTAATAACTTCGCAGAAATACAGGACCAATAAACTACCAGTTGGAAATGGACAATGTTAAATAAACAAGAGTCTCTTTAAAATTCTCATCCACTTCAGATGTCTAAAGTAAGATCGTGATGATTTTGTCACGGTTTGGTAAATTTACCCCTTTAAGAGGCTTTCATAAATCCCAGAACACACCTTCAGCCAGATTTGAATATAGATTTAGGTTTTAAAACCCAGAAGCTGGGAACACCGCTTTATCAAAGAGAATTTCTCTTTAGCTTAGCAATGTGCTGCAGCTCTCAAAAGATTGGATCTGAAAGAGAGCGAGCGAGAGAGAGAGAGAGACAGAGGAGAAAGAGAGCCAGAGACAGAGATGTAGACAAGGGAAGGAAGGGAAAAAAGAATTCTTTTTTTCTTTCTAGAGGAATTCTGCCCAGACTCTCCAGCAGTTGGTAGCAGGCAAGCGTTCTCCTGTGTCGCCTGGAAAAGTTGCAAAATTACTCTTCACCTGTAAGAACATGCTTTTTATCTTCCAGTCTCTTCTTGTCAATTTGGAAATTGCAGACAGCCCGGCTCAGGTACCGTTTCCACAAAACCTATTCCAGGTCAGGACAAAAGCCACCGGCTTTGGGGGAAGGGGAGGGGGGGTGGGGTGTTTCACAGAAAACCTTAGAAGCTTGATGGGAGAAAAAGATTCCTTGGATGGAAACATCTCTTGATTTTCAGTAAGTTCTTGAATATCCAGTATACTTATTATTCATTGTATTTCCTTTATCCAGAGTTTAACTTATCTCCCATTTAAAAAACAAAAGCATTTCCTATGAAACTGACTTACGGTAGCATGCTTTGTGTTTTTCAATAATTCTCATTAACAAGTGGGTGGGTTTTAATTGCCATGTGTAGAATTGCTTTGCTAGGCAGATGAGATATAAAGATTCAGTAGCTAAATGAAAAGAAACAATGCACAGGGAACTAAATTATTTGTCAAGGCTTTTATGTGGTTCCCAGATTATGGCTGCTATTCTTGTTTTGATATCTGGATTCATATATATCACTAACTGGGCTTAATTTTCTCCATTCAGGATGCCTAGCTAGTTTAAAATATTCCAAACTTTCCTCCAAGTTTATTAACTATGGGGCTGGGTGGGGGAAGGGGAGAAGAACCATCTCTCGAGTCTTCCAGGCTAATTAAAAAATAAAAAAAAAACCATATACTACAAGTGCACAGTGGGGGTGGGGGAACAGTTAGACTCCCTGAACACCAACTTCCAAAATATGAAGATTAATTTCAAATCTTTTCAGCAATTCAGTGGACAGTGTGGGAGAGGGGGAACAACCACATTTTTGTGTGTGTGTGTGTGTAAAATATCATCACCTATTAAAAGGAAGTAATACTTCACTAGTTTTTTAGAAATAACTTTATTTTAAAACTTGCCACGATAATTCTGATTATTTCTTAACAGGATTTAAGATTGGCAATGTGGGCACTATAGGGGAATAAGGCAGGAGGCCACTTATGATTTAAACTTGGGTCACTCAGTCCTGCATTTCTGTTGCTTCAGAAAAGAGGGTAAAGGAAAAAGAAAATTTAAAAGATAGGGTTGTGCTGTCTTGATTAAAGAGCAGGAGACAAACTCCAAGTGAAAAAAAAAAAAAAAAAAAAGGAAAAGAGGAAAAGAGTACCATGTTGCTCCGGAATGAAACAGATCAAGATTGTGCGACAAGTGGGAGCTGTGGGCTGTGAGACAGTTATGAGCTGAGTGTGAGCTGTCCCGGGGAGTATGAGTGCTAAGGGTAGGTTGTGTGCAGGGCAAGGTTAGGGTGAGGGAGAATAAAGGCTTGTTCGAGTGCGAGACATGACAGAGAGAGAGAGAGAGAGAGAGAGAGAGAGAGAGTTGAATAGATGGATAGAGGACAGTGGCAGTCAGTTTACATAATTTTCATCTGCTTGTCTTATAGTTTCCTTGAAATCAATTCTACTGCAGGCAGCAGCCTGGAGCTAAAGAGCTGATGCAAAACGACCATTACACTCCAATATCTTGCCTGTTTGCAAACTTCATTTAAAACTGGGAGGAAAAAAAAAGACCCAGGAATGGTTTTGTGAGAAAGGAAAAAAAGAAGAAAAGAAAACCACAGTGAAGCTTTAAACTAGTTTGGATAAAACTCTAATCTTTTATTTGTAACCTTTTACAAGCTTTACTTCCCGCATATGAAAAGCCTCTTTTATACAGGCATGGCAGACTTTTTCTTTGGATTTTTAATTAGAGCCCATCAATTGTAGCCATATTTAAGAATCAATATAAAGTAATCCTTCGAGATGGGATAAGGTTTTAATCGAAAATCTAATTTCCCACTCTTTGCAGATCATTTTAAGGAGCTAGTTGATTAAAAAAAGAGAGAGAATTCAATATTCAAAAGACATAACACCCCAAACCTGGAAAAGATCATGTGTAAGAAACCACTGATGTTGCCTTACAAAGGAAAACCCTGCTGCTATCAGGAACTTCCTTCTACTTAGATTTTTTTTTTTTGGTGTATTTGTTCTCCCTCAAATGCTATTCTCAATGTGACCCCATCAGAGTTCTCATACTGAATGAGGGGAAAGACTTACTTTATTCCACAAGCAAAAAATAATCTAATTTTTAAAATCAACTAAGAACACATAGCTCTTGATAGATCCTTTTCATTGCATATTCCCCAACTTGGAGATTAGTGAGTGACTGACACACACTTCATTTTCCATGGATCTAAACTTCGTACCTTCACATCCACAATGGCGAATGTCCAGTTCATGTTAAAACTTCAGGTTTACAATTTTGCCACTTTTAATATTATATGAGTGAAGACTCTGCTTATTGGAAAAGCATAGAATTTTAAGCAGTTGCAGCTGGTTATTGGTTTTCAATTTGCCTTTGAGGGGTGAGGGAAAAGTAAGGAAAGAAGGAAACAAAAACTAATTGTAAGGCACAGCCAACACTCTTTGCTCATGAGTGCTAGAACTGAGGTGTCCAAGTAAATGCTGCAGACCTTCTAAATGTACAGTGCAGAACACATTTTTAGTATTTGCAGCTTCAGTGTGCAACCTCATCTGTAAACTAGTAGGGCACCCCCTCCCCAAAGTTTACAGAGGTATTGTACTTGTTTTAACTGTTTTAAGTGCATCTGCAAAATAATAAATAAATAAATAAGCTCAGCATATTTGCTTTTGCAAATCTGAACGAAGTGGGCTTTAAATGTTTGTTAGTCACGTTTTCCTTTTATCTGAAGAAATTTCAATCTATTTAAAAACCTGTCGTTTAATGCACTACATGTTCGCATGAATTTTAGGGAAACCTTCGTGTATTTATCCATTATCGCGTCAAATGAAAATCTAGGATATTTCTTTTTCTTTTTTCTTTTCTTTTCCTTTCTTTCTTTTTTCTTTTTTTTTTTTTTTGTTGTTAAGGGAAAATATAATGCGTCTTCATTAGCCGAATTGACTGCTGTGCTCACGACAGTTCTTAATTGAAAAGGCAACCTATTTTAATGGTGTGGTTGGGAAGAAGATTACATACTTTATCCAAACACAAAGACAATTAATAATGAGAAGCAGGCGGCTGCCATTAACTCTAACGTAGTCGCATCAGAGTCCAGGAGAAGGGCTCCTACCTGATGCACTCGGTGCAAACTCCCCGGGCTCCCTCCTTGCCCACTTCACCCATCCATACTTGGGGTTTCTTAAGGTGCGCAGCCCAGGCTCGGCTTCGGTCTGTCGGGGATTTTCCAGCCTGTGTGGCAGGGCGGTGGGAGTCCCTGACCGCGTGTCTCAGGGTCTGGGGCAGCGTCGCCGCCGGGACGGAGACACTCCGGTGCCCGGGTGTGGCGCAAACCTCGCGCCCGTGCGCAGTCCTATGTGAGGGCAGCCCTGGGAGGATTTGGGGGGCCCAGACCCACTCGGTACACTTTGAAAAGTTTAACCAAGTAGGCTGGGCTGTTTCTGCGTGGAGAAGTTACGGGGGAAATCTTGTTCACCCGAGGTTGTGTCGGGAGACGCGCACACCGTCACCCGGCCACTGCACCAAGTTTTGCTCCCCGGCGTGGGGAGCAAAGCATGAGTGTGCGTTTGAGCTCTCCTGGCTCTCCGTGTGTCTGTTTGTGCGGTCGCGCGTGAGTTCCCCCGCACGGAGCAGAGTCGCGACCTGTCCTAGACCCTGGCACGTCCCGTTTCTGGGCTGGTAAGGCACGGCGACCCTCTCTGAGCTTTGCCTTCGTGAACGAAGGGAGAACTGCTGAATACTCGCACCCGGAACCGGGGCGGCGAGTACCCCGGGGCCAGCTCTGGAAGGCAACCCTGGCTGGAGAGTTTGGCGTGGAGCAAACACAACTCTAAGTGAGGGGCCTGGGCCCGCGGCCACCAGCGTTCTGGAATTGCGGCCTTGAGTAGCCCAGCTGTTCTGGTCTCCTGGCCTTTGGGCTGGGCACAGGTTGGGGAAGGAGCAGGCTGTGACTTTGTGTCCTCTGGAGACCCTTCTTGTTTGGCGTCCTACAGAACTAGTCCAGCCCAGCACCAAGTTCTTTTTCCGGTACAGCCTCCTAGCCGGTGCTTAGACAGTTGAGAAAGGGGGAGACCCCCTCAGTGACGCACCCCCTCAACTTCCGCTGCTGTCCCAATGGGGACCAGAGAGCAGCTCCAGGCCACAGGAGCGGCCAGGAGTGAGCGCGTTCTTAACCAAGAGTCTTCTGGGAAGCCTGAATCTTCCGTGGCAGTCGAGGCTTCTGGCTTCCAGCAGCCACTTGCAGTGAAGGGGAAAGGTTTTATAGCTGGGACCCGGGGCTTGAGTCTGGGAGGGAAAGGTGTGATTCAGACAACCTTCTGAAGCTGCCCTAAGGCACTGGAACACTTCCAGTCTCATGCAGAAGGCAGGGAGCATTCTCCAAGGACCAACTGGATACATGCCCTTTCCATGAGAGGAAAGGACACAGGAGCTCTCCTAAATATGTGCTGCTCTGTGTCCCTCGATCCACCAAATCCCACTTTCCCTCTAGTTTCTGTCTATGCACTTCCCTGCAGACTTCGTTTTGACCATGGGTTGGGAAGATTCTTAAAGCTTCTGGATACAATCAGGCCTGGTGTGTGTCCTGTCTTCCCCCAAACTCCATCCCCTCCCCCCAGGCCGCCCAAGGCCAAAGCCACTGTGCTACCTCTTTAGGCCAGGTAGGTGGGATTCAGCATTGTCACCAGATTTGGGTGAAAGCCTGTTATCAGCTATATAGGAACCTTCTCTCCACCTTCCACATCAGTCTATGAACAGCCTCTTCTCTCTGCATAATGTATCCAAAGCTTTCCCTTATCCTTTCAAATTCATTTTTCACGTGGTTAAAGTCCTCTGCCAGTTACTACTTGTCAACCAAGCCCTAGTGTCTGTTTTAGAGGAGACCATGTGGGTCAGCCGAGTGTTAAAGAGGGTACTAGGCATCCTAGATTAGTGACCAATGGTTCTCTTTTAGGAGGTAGTTTCAACCTGAGTGTTACTTATATAACCTAAGCGCAATGACACATTCTTGTATTTGTGGATCTGTTTCTTGGCATTTAACCTATGGCTGCTTGAAGGGATCTTCACTAACATGTGTCTGACTTTGGATAGCTACTCAATAACGACATTCCTAAATAATTTCTTAGATGCCATTTAAGCTTGTTCAGACAGTAACTCGAAGACTATATGGCAGTTTCCTGGCAGCTTATTCAACTAATAAACAAACAAAAAAGTGAAAGACATAATTACTTCCATTTCTCAGCCCCCGAAACACGAACATTGGAGGCACCCCTTAAGGGACACAGAGTCCACGCAAAGGGTAGATGGTATATTTTGGATGCTTCTTAGAAAAGCGGCTTCCTTTTGGTTCTGCTCTCTTGTGGGGATGCAAAAAACAGGCCAGAGAGATAAAGAAGAAAGAGTCTGGTCTGGAAGTGTTGAGTGTGAGTACGATCTTGGGCCTTAGTTGAGCCTGATCTTTTCCCAGTGTTTCAACAACAAAACAGAAGTAGCAACGGTCTGGTTCTAAATTTTCCTAACAAAGAGACAATCTGTATACATAACTTTTTTTTTCTATGATAAATCAAGCTAATCCCATTATGTTCAATTTTTAAGAAGTATGTTGGGATATTTTGGTAGTTAGCATTGTGTAGACTTGACTTTGGTCAACTGTAGACTCCAAATGATGCCCCAAACACTTAACATCAGGCTAATGTTTTCTTTTCTCTTTCCTTATTCCTTTCTTCTTCATTCTTGGTTTTGTGAGAAAGAGTTTTTCTATATATTCCAGGTTGGCCTTGAATTCATAGCAATTCTACCTGTCCTCCCTAGTACTAGGAGCACATGCAAGCATTACACATGACTCCACATGTCTTCATTATAATTACTATTGCTTTTACAAAATTGTGTGTGTGTGTTGTGTGTTTGTGTGTGTATGTAGGCACACGTGTGCCATGTGTGAAGGCCAGAGGACCCATTTAGTAGGAGTTGATTTTCCCCTTCTATCATGTGAGTCTTGGGGTTGTCAGGCTTGGCAGCAGGCTCCTTTACCCTCTGAGTCACCTTGCGAGCCCTCTATAAAATTTTTAAATGAGACTGAATGCTGGGTTCAATATCACATTTATTCACACTTGGTAGATTGGATATAATTATTTTTTACATGCAATAATTTCCACTGAAGTCTCCAATTTATCTAAAGATGGTAAATATCAATCCAAAAATTCTCCAGAACACATACATACATATATATATATGTAAAAGTTGGTTATAACATGGGTTCACAGTTATCCATTCACTCGACAAGCATAATTGGGAATCTATGTATTAGGTAACTGTCAACAATCACTTGTCATGGTGGCGTATGCCTTTAATCCCAGCACTGGGGAGGCAGAGGCAGGCTGGTCTACAGAGCGAATTCCAGGACAGCCAGACTACACAGAGAAATCCTGTCTCAAAAAAACTATTAAAAAAAAAAAAAAAAGAATCGCTTGTTAACTTTTTCCATGGCTGGGAACTGAACTTGGGGCCTTGTCTTCGCATTGTACAATCAAGCCAAATCACCAGTCCCTGTTTCAAGAAATGATAATGTCTGCAGACATTATCAGGCTTAGGTAAGGGACTCTGTTATTTGTTGTTTTCTTGTTGCAAAGAAGCTAGTAGTAATAACAAATATTTGATCTAAAATTTTATATTACCTACTTTGCTCTAGATGAAACAGTTAGATGTATCAGTTGTTTCAGGCTCTAAGGGCCCAAACTGCTCTCTCACAGCAGTATTTCCAGGGAAAGCTGTGGGGGTTGTTTACAGGAATTCAGGAGAGTACCTCTCTCCTGTACTCTGTAAATTTGATGTGTTTTTAAAACTAAAGTCAGGGGCAACCAAGTACATGTATGATCAGAGAGACTGTGTGCCCCTCAGCAAAAGGTTTTTGTTGTTGGTTTGGTTTGTTGGTTTGGTTAGGTTAGGATTAAAAACAAACCTTAGATTTAACTGTGTTTTCTTTTTAGCCATTACGAATCCAATATATGTCTATGCCAACATTATAGTCTTATTTCTAAAAAGAATGCAAGAATGATTCCAAATAAGAGCAACAATGATTTTCTACAATTCCCTGCTTCATTTAGAAATAGTTATTACATATTTACTTGTTTGGGACCATTTCAGCTTCAACTACTTGGCAATTTTGGAAACTGATGAGTTTTATTTCCTTTTATATTTAGGATTTCCTGTGTAACAACGTATATTCAGATACAGTTTTCCTCATCAAGACCCCTCCCATTTCTGCTTTATTTGTTTCCTGCCCATAAAACAAATATGATGATGAAAATCATTCCATAGGTTGGAGCTGTTGATTATGATGGTCAAGTGACAGATTTGAGTAAGGTCTCTTTGGAGGTGGCCAAGGTTAATACCTTATTTCTTTTCTAGTGAAATATGGGAGGAAAAATTAAACACTTTCTCCTCTAGAGCAATCTTGCTGGCCTATAACCATGGATACCCTGGAGCCTATGAGCAGCGTCCTTACCAATAGCTGCATTGTCTTTTGGTCACACCACCCAGGGATAGTTTGTGAGCGGCAGAGGGACCATTGATTAATGGTCTTCATGTAAATTATTCATAAGGCTTGGGGTGGGGGTTGTTTGTTTGTCCCTACAGGATCCTGGTCCCGTCTCCACCAAAAATAATTTTTAAAACCTCATTCTTTTGTTTCCAATTTTGGCCTTAAATTTTCCTTCACAGCCAAGAGGGTTTGAGAACTCATTGGTTCTAGAGCTGGTCGAGGTGCATGCTTTTTCCAAGGGCTGCATTTGTGGTTACAGTGTCACGAATCCCTTAAAACTAAGCCCCTGTGGTCTTAGACCACCTTACCAGCTGAGACTGCACAATCAACAGAATGCAAAAGGTAAATTTCCTTGAGATTAGGTAGATATTCATATTATAAATACTGATTTATCAGATGTAACTGGCAAAAACATCTACTGGAAGTAAAGACAGTGAAAACACGGGCTTAAAGTATTTAGAACTGAGAATACAACACTAATTTCTGATTCTCTCTGCAGGTGGGGTATGAAGTAGAATCTAGTTACTGATGCCAGGATGCTTGCCTGTTTTTAATAATTCTGCAAGGGATGTAAGAGGTGGAAAGGAATACTTACTAAAGCACAGCAGGATCGACAGAAAGAGAACCATCTTCCAGAGGGCAGCATTTGCCTTGTGGAAAAGAGTGAGGTCTCTGATGCCCAAAAGTTATACAAGAAAGATGGTAAAATGAAAATGGAGACAAAAATCCAGACCCTCCACCAGAAGCCGTACCCTGTGACAGACCCAGAGGCAACTCCAAAGCCACCAGGGCAACGGCCTGCTCAGTTTGCCAAAGAGCCAGATGCTGTTGCTTGGAAGAATCTCTTCCACAGCTTGATGTCTGGGTCCTGTGATTGCCATCCAAAGAACAGTGGTGGGGCTTGCTGGGTGGATGCAACCCCAGCATCCCACTATATGGTGTTTTCTGTTTTTAAGAGTCATTTTAAATCAAATAAGTTTGGAAAGTAAAATTTTGTTTTCCAAAATTTCAAAAGAAAAATAAAAAATGGTGGTTTTAGTACAAATCAAGGCCATGTATTTAAAGACATAAGTCTCCTAAAAACTTAATGCTGCTTATGGATTGCATTTAATTATCTATCTCACAAGGACTGGGACGTTTAGAGGAGACAAAAGACCATTCACCATTCACAGTGATAAGGTTAAATCATTACATTCTACAGGAGTGGTGGAACAGAAACTCTTCATGATGTATCATATTGAATATGATCACTCTTAATGTTTATTTAGGTGAAATTGCAGTGAAATGTTTAATATTAGTTTCACAATAATATTTTGGTCATGGGAGCCACAACCAAATATGTGTTTTAGATTTTTTTTTTTAAGGCACTAATAAAAATTGATTAGTGACAACGAAGGAAAGGAGGCATGGCTGATCAGTGTGAGGTGATTTCTTCTTCCATATAGGAAGTAAATGCACAGGAAGCATCTCCCTTTCTAACTCCATCCTGGTGTCTGCTGTGCTGTCAGAGGACAAATAATAGCTCCTATCTTTGAGTCATTTGGTCCACTTCAACAAATGTATGTAATTTGAGCCCAGCCTACAACAATCAAAATCTATGCTCTTTTCATGTAATCTTTTATTTATTTATTTCTAATTATAGGAATTTCTTCCCTAAATATTCCCTGACTTTATCTAAGAGTCTGATACAAAGGGTCCGAGTGGCAGAGGGAATGTGTAATTTCTTTAATCATTGTGATCTGTGTGAAGCATAGTGCGATTAAATGCAGCCAGAGTAGTAGTCAATAGTTAAAAACGTCATCAAAATATTTGGGTGGCAGTAACTTGCTGTATGGAGGTGCTTCTCCGTTGGGGGTGATTTTGCCTCCCAGGGGCACATTTGGCAGTATCTGGAGCCAGCTTTTGTTGTCACAGCTGCCATGTACTGAATAAAGAACAGAGATGCTGCTTCATAGCTTGTGATGCAGAGGAAGCCCTCCACAGCAGAGAACTACCTGGCCTCGTTGACAGTAGGGTCAAGGCAGAAAAATTCTGATGATGGGAAATAGGTGATAGACAGAATATTACTACCATTGTAAAAATGAGATGATAACCAATATACAAATAGTATCACTAATTCACATTAAAAAATGAAACATACGTCATGCATTTATTTTCAAATTTCTTCATGTTTGGGACCATATTAATATTATTGTTACTTTCTGTAACAGTTTTCTTTTTAAAAATTGTTTTCATTACTTCTTTGTCAATTTCTTTCTTTCTTTTTTTTTGAGACAGCTGTGTAGCCTTGGCTGTCCAAGAACTTGCTCTGTAGACCAGGCTGCCCTCAAACTCACAGAGATTTGCCTGCCTCTACCTCCTGAGTGTTGGGATTAAAGGAGTGCACCATCATGCTTAGCTGTGAATTCCTTTATATTTTTAATATAATATATTTTGATTATATTTGATCCTCCCAGATCCTCTCCATCTCTCTATCCACCCAATTTTATGTTCTTCCCCTCGCTCTTAGAAACAAAAAACAAAGCCGGGAGGTGGTGGCGCACGCCTTTAATCCCAGCACTTGGGAGGCAGAGGCAGGAGGATCTTTGCGAGTTCGAGGCCAGCCTGGTCTACAAAGCGAGTCCAGGACAGCCAGAGCTGTTAAACAGAGAAACCCTGTCTCGAAAAACCAAAAAAAAAAAAAAAAAGAAAGAAACAAAAAGCAAAAAATGTGGATCTTGTTTTGCACTGGTCAACTGCTCCTGGGCATGGGGCCTGCCTTGGAGTGTGGTTGATATGATACTCCTTGAAGAAAACAGATTTTCGTTTTGCCAGCAGGTATCAGTTGCAAATAGCTTCCTGATTAGTGATGGGACATGAGTGTCCACTTTTCCCTTTCTGTTCTGGGACCCCATCTGATTTGAACCTGTAAAGATCTTGTGTTGCCACAGTTGTGTGAGTTCAGATGTGCAACAGTTCCGTTGTGTAGAAGACACTGTTTTCTTGGCGTCGGTCCTCTGGCTCTTTCAATCTTTGGGCCTCCTCTTCTGCATAGATCCCTGAGCCTTGGGGGTAGGATTTTTTTTTTTTTTGAGACACGGTTTCTTGGCTGTTCTGGACCTGCCCTGTAGACCAGGCTGGCCTTGAACCCACAGAGATTGGCCTGCCTCTGCCTCCCGAGTGCTGGGATTAAAGGTGTGCACCACCACGCCTGGCGAGGGGTAGGATTTTGATGAAGACATCTCGTTTAGGATTGAGGGCTCAAAAGTCTATCACTTTCTGCCTATTGTCCAGTTGTGGGTCTCTGTATTGATGCAAGAAGCTTCTCTGGTGAAGGTTGAGTAAAGGCCTGATTATGTATGTATGTGTGTGTGCTTATATGTAACTATGGTGTACGTATGTCACTAGGAGTCGTTTTATTGCTATGATCTTTTAGCAGAATAATAGTATTAGATTTTCCCCTAGACCACTACTATCTATTCTATTCTCAGGTTCTTGGCCACATTGGCAGTACCCGGTGTAAGATTTTCTTTTTAAAATCTCAGGTAGTGCCAGGCAGTGGTGGCACATGCCTTTAATCCCAGCACTTGGGAGGCTGAGGCAGGCAAATCTCTTGTGAGTTCGAGGCCAGCATGGTCTACAAAGCGAGTCCAGGACAGCCAGAGCTGTTATACAGAGAAACCCTGTCTTGAAAAAAACCAAAAAAAAAAAAAAATCTCAGGTAGCCTGGGGTGGTCTTGAACTCACACTGTAGCTGAGGCTTTGTATTCCCAATCCTCCTGTCTCTTCTAGCTGCTGGGATTACAGGCATGAGCCTGATTTTATAAAGGCTCAGCTTTGTACAGTATATTTCTCATCCTTACTTCAGTTGCTATTGAATTGTATAGTTAGTTATATCTTTTTTTTTTTTTTTTTTTTTTGTTTTTTGGAGACAGGGTTTTTTTTTGTATCCTTGACTGTCCTGCACTCACTCTGTAGACCAGGCTGGCCTTGAACTCAGAGATATCCACCTGCCTCTGCCTCCCAAGTGCTGAGATTAAAGGCGTGTGCCACCATGCCTGGCAATTACAGACAGCTGTGAACTGCCATGTGGGTGCTGGGATTTGAACCTGGGTCCTTTGGAAGACCAGTCAGTGATCTTAACTGCTGAGCCTCTCTCCAGCCCCAGTTAGCTACATCGTAATTAATTGGTAACAACTATAAATTACTATGCTCCAATTTTATGAATAAGACACTAATTCAGAGAGGGGGAAAGAGGTTTTTTTGTTTGTTTGTTTTGTCTTTTACTTTGTTTTTTTGTTGTTGTTGTTGTTTTGGTTTTTTTTTTTTTTGGTTTTTCGAGACAGGGTTTCTCTGTGTATCCTTGGGTGTCCTGGACTCACTTTGTAGACCAGGCTGGCCTTGAACTCACAGAGGTCCACCTGCCTCTGCCTCTTGGGTGCTGGGATTAAAGGCGTGAGCCACCGTGCCCAGCCTGTTTTTGTTGTTGTTGTTTTTTAAGATTTATTTATTCATTATGTATACAGTGTTCTGTCTGGTGTATGCCTGCAGGCCAGAAGAGGGCTTCAGATCTCATTATAGATGGTTGTGAGCCACCATGTGGTTGCTGGGAATTGAACTCAGGACCTCTGGAAGAGCAGCCAGTGCTCTCAACCTCTGAACCATCTCTCCAGGCCCTGTTTGTTTTTAAGAGTCATTTTCAGCCAGGAGTGGTGGTACACACCTTTTATCTCAATACTTTGGAGGCAGAGACAGACAGATCTCTGTGAATTAGAGGCCTGTCTGGTCTACAGAGGGAGTTCCAGAACAGCTGAATAGAGAGACCGTATCTCAAAACAAAGCAAACCCAAACAAGAAACCAAACAACCAAACAACAGGAAAAAAGAGTTGTTTTCAGAAAATTTGGAAGATACATTGTCTCATAAAAAGGAAAATGAGAGAGTTTTTAATTCTACCACCTTAACATGTTGGTTTCTTTAAACTTAAATCTATATCTATGGTCATTGATCTCTTACTATTGGAACAAATGGAGTTCAACAAACTATCTTATTGTAGCTAAATTTTCATGATCTACGCCCATCTCAATAACAAATGTAAAATGAAACTTTTGCTGGTTGTGGTGGAGCATGTCTTAATTCTGTGTAGCCCTGGCTGTCCTGGACTTGCTTTGTAGACCAGGCTGGCCTCAAACTCACAGAGATCCCCCTGCCTCTGCCTCCCGAGTGCTGGGATAAAGGATTAAAGGTGTGCTATACCATGCCTTGCTGCATGGTTTTTCTTAACACAGACAGATGTTCCTGTGGTTGCTTGGCAGATAACTCTTTGCCTTGGTAAAAGGAAGTGAAAGATCCTGCCACTTGGGAGAATGAGGTGGTAGTTACAGTGATCCATGAGCCTTCCTCTAGGTAGGGAGACACTGAACAGAGCCCCAGCTAAAGGATGAAAGCCAGATGCAAGGGTGGGGAAGATTGACAAAAGGCAGAGCCACCTAGTATTAGCAAGCTACTCAAGCAAACAGGGAAATGGAAGCTCATGGAATAAAGTACATTTCAATAACTACTTGAGCAAATGTGAGTTTCATTAGCATGTCTATATCTTCCCTAATTTATGTTAGAATCTTAACTCAAAAGTGATGCTATTTGGGCCGGGTGTGGTGGCGCATGCCTTTAATCCCAGCACTCGGGAGGCAGAGGCAGGCAGATCTCTGTGAGTTCGAGGCCAGCCTGGTCTACAGAGCGAGTCCAGAACAGCCAGGGCTACACAGAGAAATCCTGTCTCAAAAAAAAAAAAAAAAGTGATGCTATTTATGCTATATATACATGTCTTTAATCCCAGCACTCAGGAGGCAGAGGCAGGTGGATCTCTGTGAGTTTGAGGCCAGCCGGTCTATAGAGTGAGTTCCAAGACAATGAAGACTATACAAAGTAACCCCATCTCAAAAACCAACAACAACGAGCCAGGTGTGGTGGCGCATGCCTTTAATCTCAGCCCTAGGGAGGCAGAGGCAGAGGCAGGCTGATCTCTGTGAATTCCAGGCTAGCCTGGTCTACAGAGTGAGTCTAGGACAGCCAGTGCTATTACACAGAGAAACCCTGTCTTCAAAAACCAAAAACCAAAACAACCACCACCACCACTGCCACCACCACCCCCAAAACAACAACAGCAACAAAAACAAAAAAGACTTCAGAACTAGAGATGGAGTGAATTTGTGTATACTAAAAAGTTATGAATCTCAGTGTAGAATGCTATGGCCTGAATGTTTGTGTTTCCCCCTAAAATATACATATTAAAACCAAAGCCCTAAGATGATGGTATTGGGATTTGGGACGTTTGTGCGGTGATCAAGCCATGAGTGCATGGCTTTCAAAGGCGGAATCAGTGGCTCTGGGTAGAGATAACACAGAGGCTTTCCGGCCCTCTCTCTGGCTGTGTACTCTAGAACAGTCACACCCAGGAGTGGACACCATTGCACAGCGTCTGCCTCAAACTTAGACTTTCCTGCCTCCAGAGTGGTACAAAAGGGGCGTTCTATTGTTTGTCAGCCACTTGACTTGTAGTATTTTGTTACAGTAGCCTGAGCAGATCAAGACAGGCAGTAAGACATGTGATTTCATTTAAGCCCTTTGTCTTTGGTTTCCTTCTCAAATCCACTGTTCTCCGTGTTCAGGGACGCAGAGAAAAATTGGAATATGTCTGGCTTCTTTTCTTTCTTTTATACTCTGTCACTGAAATCCACTCTTTAATGTAGATGCTTAATGAATTCACTTGTACTAAAACAAATATCAAAATATATTTACCAGCCGGGCGGTGGTGGCGCACGCCTTTAATCCCAGCACTTGGGAGGCAGAGGCAGGCGGATCTTTGTGAGTTCGAGGCCAGCCTGGTCTACAAAGCGAGTCCAGGACAGCCAGAGATATTCAGAGAAACCCTGTCTCGAAAAACCAAAAAAAAAAAAAATATATATATATATATATATTTACCAGAAAAAATGTTGAATAAGAAAGATTTATGCAGCTAGGTGTTGGTGACCCACCCCTTAAATCCCAGCACTCAGGAGGCAGAGGCGGGTGGATCTCTGAGTTCAAACCCAGCCTGGTCTACAGAGGAAGTTCCAAGACAGCCAGGGCTACAGAGAGAAACTCTGTGTTGGGGGGAGGGAGATTTTGCTTGATTTATTCTTACGAAGATTTAGGTTTAGGTTGCTGAACCTGACCTGTTATAGTCAAATGAATTTTAAAGTTTCTTATTATCAAGATAATAGTCATCATTAGTAGATAATAATGTAAGCCATGTTTTTGGTTTAAAGACAATGTGGATACGCCTTTAATCCTAGCACTCAGGAGGCAGAGGCAGGCGGATCTCTGTGAGTTCGAGGTCAGCCTGGTCTACAAAGTGAGTCCAGGACAACCAGGCTGTTACACAGAGAAACCCTGTCTTGAAAAACCAAAAAAAGCCGGGCGTTGGTGGCGCACGCCTTTAATCCCAGCACTTGGGAGGCAGAGGTAGGCGGATCTCTGTGAGTTCGAGGCCAGCCTGGTCTACAATGTGAGTCTAGGACAGCCAGAGCTGTTATACAGAGAAACCCTGTCTCAAAAAACCAAAAAAAAAAAAAAAAAAAAAAACAAAAAAAAAAAAAAAAAAAAAAGACATGTGGGTATGTGACCATGCTTTTCGGCCCAGTACATGAGAAGTTGATCAGTTGGAGGCTGGTTTGGTTTATGTAGGGAGTTCTAGGATATCTAGAGATAGAAAACAAGACATTACCCCAAAACAAAAACAAGTAAAAGCTCAAATAAGCAACAATAACAACAGAAAACAAACAAGAACCCAGGGTGTCTAATGTAGGCTGCCTTTGAACTCATGATCCTCTTGTATCAATCTAAGAAGTATTGGGATTAAAGGCATGAGCCACCATATCTACTAAAATTTATACTTATCCATATCAACATGAATATCAGTTTTCTATAACTTTGAAGATTTCATAAGATTTTAAACTTTTTAAATTCTAAATTAAGATATGTCATAGCTTTATAATAAGATATAATAAAATATTTTCATTTGTTTGCATTCATTTACTTGGCATAGAATCTGCCCTGGTTAAGGTTGGTTAGTTGGTTGGTTGGCTTTCATTACTCAAGAGGGCCAGAGAGATAGCTCAGTGGATAAAGGAGCTTGGCCTGGAGACTGAAGAGCTGAGTTAAATTTCCTAAACCCACACAATGGAAAGGAAACTAACTCCTGCAAATGATTCTCTGGTATACATACACACGCAAGTGCACACATACGCCCAAGCATGCACATGCAAAATAGATGGATAGATAGATAGATAGATAGATAAATAGATAGATAGATAGATAGATAGATAGATAGATAGATAGATAGATAGATAGACAGACAGATGCAATTTAACAAAAAGGTTTCTTAGCAAAAGATCCAGGCATGGTAATGATCACCTTTAATTCCAGCACAGGAAAAGCAGAAGCAAATGGATCTCTGAGTTCAAGGACAACCTGTTCTACATAGTGAGTTCCAGAATAGCCAGGAATACATAGTAAGACCTTGTGTCGGCCAGGTGTGGTGGTGAATCCCTTTAATCCCAGAACTTGGGAAACAGAGTCATGTGGCCTCTGTGAGTTCAAGGCCAGCCTGGTCTACCAAGTCTAGGATTGTCAGAGCAATTATACAGAGAAACTCTTGTTGAAAGAAATATTAATATTTACAATTGATACTTACAGTTATTTGGATGACAAAGTTATCCCTTACCCCACTTATGAATAAACAGACACCTGATGGTTTTTAACAAGCCTTAGCCTGGATTGTACAATCTTAGCCCATCTAAACTAGCTTATAATTTTATTTCCCAAATAAAACCCCAATATAAAAATACATCCCCTTGGGCTGTTATTTTCAACACTATGGCGTTGTTCCAGGCCATGTGGAATGTTTTTCCACCTAACCCATGATGTCTTCTCCCTCCTCCTCCTGGTTCCTCTCCCATAATCCTCTCTGCTCCAAAAGCCTGCCACCCCTTCCTTCCACCCAACCCAGGCTGCAGCATTTTATTTAAGGAATCACCTTTAAATTAGGTGGAGCCAGGTTTAGACAACAAAGACAGAAATACAAGACAACCAGATCCTGGGGCCAGTAATCAGCAACAAAATGCAAGAAGCTTTCAGATTACCTCTATAAACCAAGTCTTGAGGGCAAAACTTGCTAGGAAGAGAATATGTCCTGCCTTAAGTCATCAAAACGGCCTTTACCATACCATACTATACTCAAAATAGACTAAAAATCCTGTACTTGGAGTAGGAAAAATGGATTTGGAAATTCTACCCACATTTTTACTTGTGTTAGGACACAGTAAAAAAGTTTTGGTTATTCTCAATTGTATGGAGTTTTATCTAGGAATTAATATTATACTTAGGGGCTGGAGAGGTGGCTCAGAGGTTAAGATTACTGGCTGTTCTTCCCAAGGTCCTGAGTTCAATTCCCAGCAACCACATGGTGGCTCACAGCCATGTACATTGAGATCTGCCCAGGCATATATGTAGAGCAAATACTGTATATATAATAAATAAACAAAAAAATTTTAAATTAAAAAAATATTATACTTAGAATCTTTGTGACAGGCCATGATGACTCTGATCTGTTAGCAACACAGAATTTACCTACATGTTTGCAGATGTACAACATGTTAGGGACTTGCCAAAAGCTGAGTTTTTATAGATAGTTAAATGGAAAAGAGGCGAGACGATACTGCTTATTGGTTATTCTCTCCTAAGTTTTAAAAAGTATATGGATTTCTTTTAAAATATTTGTTTTTCTTAGTAGTAGTAGCTATATGTTATATGTGGTATGAGCATGTGAGGAATCCCCAGAGGTCAGAGGCAGGCACCAGATCTGGAGTTGCAGGTGGTTGTGAGCTGCCTAATATGGGCCCTAGGGATTGAACTTGGGACACCTGCAAGAGCAGAGCTGAATCTTCAGTGCTGAGAAGTCTGTCCAGTAGTGTGTGTGTGTGTGTGTGTGTGTGTGTGTGTGTGTGTGTGTGTATGTGTATGTGTGTCTGTATGTATTGTGTGTATTTGTGCTGTGACATGTCCCTGTGTGGGTCAGAAGTCAACTTGCAAGAACCAGTTCTTCCCTTCTACCTGTGGATTCTGGTGACCAAACTCAGGTCATGGGGTTGGTCTTTACCTGCTGAATCATCTCACCAACCTCTGGTTATGCTATCTTTATAGATAGATGAAAATACATACATGTGATTTTGTGATAGCTGAATTGAAAAAAAAAAAAAACCCAACAACCAGGGCTTTGTGCTTCAAAAATCCCAGCCGACACCCTGAGCGCTATTCTGTTAAACATTTCCTTTTCTCTCCGTCTTTTCTTCAGAAAGGCAGGTTATTATAAGACAGTAAACATAATAGGCCTCACAATACCTGGAACTTTAGTAAGTGGTGTTAGAGCAGAAACCATAAGAATCCTATGTAATAAAGTCGAGTTGTGCATATTTTTCCAATTTGAGTCATTTGCTTTCAAAGCTATTATTTCACCCTTACTGATAACCACTCTTTTAAAAAAAATTACCATTAACATTCACTCACTTTTGTCAGGTTATGAACAATTTTTTAATCCAACCAGCTATTTTACCTTACACAATAGATGTGGTCTCCGCCAACAACCTTCATTGTTAAAGCATCCAATGGCTTTTTAACAATGATATGAAATCCATTGTGTTCCATTTTCTTCCTAAGACAGTAATGCCCTCTAAAGCACTCCAAGTAGTAAGGTACACAAGGTATTGCTTTCATAAAAATGTGCTGGCTGTCTCTAATTCAATTACTCAACTCAAAGACCTCCTCCGGGGCTTCAAAATTGTGCCCATACTTCCCCGTTTCTATCGTGAACCTGAGCTGCTTGCGGTTGCTCGGTTGGTAAAATGTTTCTTTATCTGTTTTGCTTGTCTTTTCAAACCACTTTACTTGTCATGAAGAAATGGTATCAGATTGTTTGTCATCCTCGTTGTCATTTGTTGGATTGTAAAGTAGATTGGAGAGGGGAAAGCCAGCCTCTCTCCTCAAGAACAAAGCTAGGGGCTTGAGCTTCCAGCTCCCATGCTTCTGAGCCTTCTGCCTGCCACATTCATCCCCTTATTTCTGGGACTAAATTTTTATTTGGGTCATTTTGATTATTTATGTCTTATCTCTAGAGGGTGGGTAGGCTAGGACAATCTGAACTCCAAATACAGTCAAAATTCAATAAAGGTCAGAAACTAGAAAGGATTAAATGCCTCTCCATTTTATAGTGGTTTTTATATTTACCTTCAGAAAACCCTCCTGGCTTGACCTCACAATTTCATCCTGGGAAAAAGCATATGCAATGTTGCACACATCATCTGATGACTGTTGGTGTGCAGTTCTTTGCCAGTAATTAATAGTAAGACGTTTAGTGTGTGTGTTTGTGTGTGTGTGTGTGTGTGTGTGTTTTCTTGTGGGTGCACATACATAGGTGCATGTACAAGTCAGAGGTCAACCTGGGGTGTCATTTGTAACTGAACTTTTTTTTCAGGTACTAGACACTTTTAAAATCCATTTTTTAAAAAAAGACAGAATCTCTCATTAGCCCAAAATTGCTAGATTGGTTATGTTTTTTGTTTTGTTTTGTTTTGCTTTTTAGTTTTTTCGAGACAGGGTTTCTCTGTGTAGCCCTGGCTGCCCTGGACTCACTTTGTAGACCAGGCTGGCCTTGAACTCACAGAGATCCACCTGCCTCTGCCTCTGCCTCTGCCTCCCAAGTGCTGGGATTAGACCACCACCAGGCTCTGCAGTTATGTTTTTTTAATGTGGCTTTTGGAGGTCCTCATGCTTACACGACAGGCACTTTACTGACTAACATCACTCCAGTCACATTTCTTTAATAAATTAAAAATTTAGAATTAGTTCAATATACTTTTTTCCCTTTCTCTCTGAATTTTTAGGTAAAGAAAAGTAGATGCTTGAGTCTGCCTGATGGTTTAATTCTAGACTGATTAAAATGATGGTTCATTTGGCTGAAATAAAGTTTCCTTTTTTCAGCCCCTCAAAGTTACTGGTTTTTAACTCTCAGTCTGGCTACATACACTGCTGTTTGCAGTTTAGATACCAGGACTCTGACATTCCCTCTAAGAGCTACCTGTTGTCGTCTCTCGGGCCAGGAACCCCCTAAACACTACTTCCTCAAGAGTAACTCTTGAGTGCAGACAGACTGCAGCATTATCCTGGTGAATAGCAAATGCTTAAGGGGGGAAAATCAGAGTGCAGTGTGCTTCAAGCCAGCACCGCTCAAAGAGCGCCTCCTTCATGGTCGTCATAACTATTCTGTGACTCTAAGATGCCGCAGAAGAGCCTGAGTGCAAGTAACAGCAGCCCACGGCGGGGGAGGGGGGGAAGCACCTGAGTTACCTTCAAGACGTGTCCAACGTCATCCCTGAGGAAAAGGGTCATTGCTCAGGAAGTTAGTGAGCCTATTCTTAGTGCTGCCTGTATACAGCCGTCTTTCTATATCAAGTTCATGGAGGTAACACACTTCTGTTGTCACCCACGTGTGACACACATATGTCAGGCAGTGCCTCGGAAGTTCCGTATGATGGGAAGTAAACACACAGCTGCAAAGAGATCCCCAAAGATAACTTGTCTAGTTAACACATTCGTTTAATTTTTACCAATCAGACTGAGATATTCGAAGTCACATCTAAAGAAAGAACTGGGAGTAAGGAAGGGCACATATGTTGTGCCGGGGTCTTCAGCCAAGAAAGCCCTTTAAAAAGTAACTGGGAGAAAAAAAAAAAAAAAAAACAAAACAAAAGGCCCCTCTTGGTGGCGCACACCTTTAATCCCAGCACTCAGGAGGCAGAGGCAGGTGGATCTCTGTGAGTTCAAGGCCAGCCTGGTCTGCAGAATGAGTCCAGAACAACCAGGGATACACAGAGAAACCCTGTCTCAAAAAATAAGAGAGAGAGAGAAGAAAATAGTAAAAGTTTCAGTTCAACAAACCCAATTACCGGAGTTCACCCAAAAGCATAAATGTGTTTCGACATATGACCTTATTTAAAGGCAGGTCAGTCACTACTGTTGCTGGAATGTGTAGGAATAGGGAAATGATCAGTACCGCACCTGGTTATTTGTAAGTACCTGTGAGACGAATCTTTGACTTAGCTCTTGGTTTTGTTTTGTTTTAAGATAAGATTTCACTATGCAACCCGGGCTGACCTTGAATACCCCCTCCTACATACACACGCCTTGTTAGTGCTGGAATTACAGGCATGCATCTTCACTCCATGTTAGATGAATCTTCTTACTAATTGAGTGCGTAAAAATTTGCCCCTCCCATTAGTTCTAAAATGTTAATTCAGGTGCCAGTGCTCACACTTGGCTTTATTCCCTGCCTCAGCAAGTGTCTGCTGAGCACCCACAGTGAGTCAGGCCTTGTGGGGGGAGGTACAAAGAGAGAATACACAGAAGAAACCTTATAGTTGCTGCCTCTGTCTGTCAGCCAGGGCCTGGTAAGGAATAGATGGTGCTCTCCAGTGTGATAATTGAGGAGTGTTTAAAGAAGGGACTACTTATAAATGTGTTAGCAAGGGTAAGAGAAGGCACAGAGGGTGAGGAAGTGTGAGGGATCAGTGGCACCAGGGAGATGATCTCTCTCACACGCGCGCGCGCACACACACACACACACACACACACACACACACACACACACACACACACGCTCCAAAGCCCCAACCATGGTAAGAGAAGGAGTAGAAGTGGTTGTTAAATTGTTCCATGGCTAGCTAGAAAGTTGTAGCTGTCCTATAACAAAAAGCCTACACTGCCCTACATAAAGGCTTACCCTGTGCATCCCGGCAAGACACAGAGCTGAGCAAACACTGCATTGCTTTTCCCTGATGCTCTGATACCCTTGCTTTTGGCTTCGCTGACCAAGTTCAGCCAGTGGCTTGGGAACAAGGGAGCTTAGTGGTAGAATCTACCCTTGGCCGGCATCCCACTGTATGGGGCAGCATGGAGAAGGATAAAGAATGGTTCTCGAAAGGCAAAAGACAGTCCCAGAACACTGTCTGGAAACATTCATGGAAAGAAACTAGTCCCCCAAAAAGATGATGGTAAAGATGTCATCACCAAATGACAAGCATTGTCCGAGATGAGAGACACAGTGAAACTCAGGGAAGAGCCCCAGGAAGAAGCGACTCCTTTGTTGGACCTTAAATGAGCAGGAGGACAGTAGAGGATAGAGAGGACAGTTAAGAAGAAACCAGAACTTTAGTGAGATCTTGTCTCAAGTCAAAATAAAAGGGGTTGGGCATGTAGTTCAAGGGTATAGTAATCGCCTAACATGCGCGAGGTGCAGAGTAAATTCCTAGAACCAATTAATTAACTAATCAATGAATATTAATTTAATGGCTGTTTGGTGATCAGCCAATGGAATACACCTTTAGTTCAAGTTACTGTAGACTGAGGGAGTGTCAAGTGAGCTCAGAAATTTGAGGCTACCTTAGGCAACATATAGAGACTCTGTCTCAATGAACAGAGGAAACAAACAAACAAACCACTCACAAAATAAAAGCAAAAACAAAACCAAAAAACCAAACAAAACAACAAGTGGAAACCTTTTTGGAGTCTTGATCTCATGCTGAACCAAAGCAGTGAAAGACAGTGTTCCTGGGGATCATCTAGTTCCAAGTTCCAACCATGGAGCACGTGACTCAGTCTACAGCTCTTCTGGATTTGTTAAGAAGAAACTGACGTGTGCTCTTCCAAAGTGTGTGAATAAATTCATAGCAAGATCTTACTAGATCTGTCTTGATCGAATGAGTGAGTCATTGAAATGCAGAGGCATCCTCTACGTGTCTACAGTCCTTCAAAACTATGCATAGGGTGGCTGATTATACTGACATTCACAATCTAGTCATCTTTAGTCCCTCTGTGGAAACAGGGACTGGTTATTATTCACTAAAATAATGCCAGCTTTTTTTTTTTAATAATAATGCCAGCTTTGTTCACAGTCTGGCTCAGAGCTACAATATAATATCTGCTCAATAAAAAAATACTGGGATATTAATAAATGAGTATACTTAGGAGTAGTGATCCCTCCTTGCTACTTCTTCTTTTGGGATGGAGTGTTTATTTGTTTGAGACATGGTGTCTCTGTGTAGCCCTGGCTGTCCTGGAACTCAGTCTATAGTCCATACTGGCCTCAAACTCAGAGATCCTTTCTGCCCTGCATGGTGGCCCACGCCTTTAATCCCATCACTTGGGAGGCAAAGGCAGGTAGATTGATGTGAGTTTGAGGTCAGCCTGGTCTATAAAGTAAGTCCAGGACAGCCAGGTCTACACAGAGAAACCCTGTCTCAAAAAACAAACAAAAAAGAACAAACAAGCAAACAAGTAAGTACTTTCACTTTTTTTGTCTGTTTGTTTTTGAGGCAGAGTCTCCCGTAGGGACCTTGCTATACAGCTGAAAATGACCTTGAATGCCTCATCCTCCAGCCTTCTCCTCCCAACTGTTGGGATTACAAACCTGCACCATCATCCTGAGCTTGCTCCTCACACCTTTAACGAATGCTTGTTCTAAGTGATTGTGGACCTTTCTTGCTCTGATTTCTGCAAGTCCTGTGTGTGTGTGTGTGTGTGTGTGTGTGTGTGTGTGTGTGTGTG
>CAJQZJ010032031.1:8342924-8362371 GCA_907164525.1 Lophiomys imhausi | reverse complement strand
TGTGTGTGTGTGTGTGTGTGTGTGTGTGTGTGTGTGTGTGTGTGCAGCTGTTTAAATAGCTTAAACACGGGGATTGGAGAAGGCTCACTCTGCACCACCTTTAAAAGCAGGGCACTGGGGTGACCCACAGCCCATGCAGGGGGTCTCTCGCCTCCAGCCACATTGCACACACCTGCAGAGGGTCTCAGTGCCACTCAATGCAGTGTCTGTGGTTCCTGGCCTCCTTTTGCCTTTGTTCCTTTCTTTTATCGTTCTAGCATCCTTTCCCACCACCATTAAAATCATATTAAGTAATTCTAAAGTGCTCCCCATAAACACCAAATGAGAAGTACAACTGTGAGAACAATTATCCGCCTGGGTGGAATAGGTTATTATTTTAATTTGTAATCTGAGTGACATTCATTTAAGGAGGAGAGTGTTAGGGTGTACACTCTCCCCCACATGCCCCATTTAGTCCGAAAGGAGGGTAGCACTCCCCACCCCTATTTTCCATAATAGGTAGCTTTAACCCTACTACCTTGTTAATTGTGATGCCTGGAGGTAAATTCCTGTTTACTGGTTTTTATTCTTTTTTTTGTTGTTATTTACTTACTTATTTTATGGTGTTACGGACTCAAACCCAGGCAAGTAAGTGCTCTACCCCTGAAATGTTTGTGTGTGTGTATACACACACACACACACACACACACACACACACACACCTCACCCCTGTGTTTACTGGCTTTGATATTTATTTAGACAGGGTCTCATGTAGCCCAGGTTAACTTCAAATTCACTGAGTTCCTCAAGATGGCCTTGACCTGATGACCCTTTTGCTGGGATTACAGGCTCTGCCTGCTTTAGACAATGCTGTGATCTAACTTACTGCTTTTTGCTTGCTAGGTAAACACCCTGCCCACCGAGATGAATCACCCTCTGTTCTGTTTGCTAGTTTTCTTTTGTTTTGAAACAGGTCTTAGCTCAGTTTGGCCTCAGACTCATAGCAATCCTCCTGCCTCAGCCTCACGAGTGCTGAGGTTACAGGAATGGGTCAGAATATTCAGGGGAAACATTGTATCTCTCTTTGCCATTGAACACAAACAGAGATCTAAGTTTAAACATAATTGACAGCTTATAGTAGATAAGCCAGAAACCATGCCCCAGATGGCAATGAATGTATGATAGATTTTAAAGTGTGTAAAGCCACCAGATAAAAGAATTCTTTAATTGTGAAGAGACCCAAGGATCTGTGAAGCCTTGAAATACCGGCTTAACCCAACCGTGACTGAAATACATCCTATAAGGAATCCTTGGCCTTTGCATTTAGAAAGAAGCAGAATGTTTCTGAGTGCCAATGGCATCCTGCTGACCTGTGGGGGGAGTTTGTGACTGTGATGGGTTTTCAGAATCCTGAATCTCAGATGCTTTTGATGGTTTTTGTTTGTTTGTTTGTTTGTTTTTGTTTTTGTTTTTGAGACAGGGTTTCTCTGTGCAACAACCCTGGCTGTCCTGGAACTCACTCTGTAGACCAGGCTGGCCTTGAACTCACAGAGATCCACCTGCCTCTGCCTTCTGAGTGCTGGGATTAAAGGCATGTACCACCATGCTGAGCCATTTCAGACAGCTGTGACCTGCCATGTGGGTGCTGGGATTTGAACCTGGGCCCTTTGGAAGAACAGCTACTGCTCTTAACTGCTGAGCCATCTCTCCAGCCCCTGATGCATTCTTTTCACTTGACACTTGAACCGTTCACCCAACGTCACTCTGAAATACTCTTAGATGAAGGAGGCCTGAAACCAACAGTGAAAACTTTTTTTTTTTTTTGAGACAGGGTTTCTCTGTATAGCCCTGGCTGTCCTGGAACTTGCTCTGTAGACCAGGCTGGCTTCAAACTCAAAGACCTGCCTCTTCCTCTTGAGTATTGGGATTAAAGGTGTGCGCCACCACTGTCCAACTTTGAAAACTCATTTTTACCCATATGTTAGGCAGAGAATCATACTTATGTCACTCTCACATTCCAGTACTCACTCCAGTATGTAGAAATATCCTCTTGTTCTAAAGATTTCTCCTTTGCTGGGGCTGGAGAGATGGTTCAGCGGTTAAGAGCACTGGCTACTCTTCCAAAGGACCCTGCTTTAAATCCTAGCACCCACCTGGCAGTTCCAAACTATCTGTAATGGCTGTGCATGGTGGCACATGCCTTTAATCCCAACACTCAAGAGGCAGAAGCAGGCAGATCTCTGTGAATTCAAGGCCAGCCTGGAACAAAAAAAAAAAAAATAGTGTCCTCTGCTAAATACACCTGGACACCTTAAGACTCCTGTAGACAGCTTTAGGAGTTAAGAGTATAGGGCAAGCTTCCTTCTAACCCTTGTGGATTGTAGATTATGAATTGAAATCGACACATTACTTACCGCCCCCCAACACACACACACTGATTATTCTGGATGCCATGTAAAACTATACTTTGAACACAACTGACACCACAGTTCTGTTCCAAGTTGTGGGGAAGCATTTGTTTTTCTTTTGAAAGTCTGTACAGAAATAAAAAAGAAAAACCCTGCCTTGGCTCTGAAAAATGAGACATAAAATCTTAGTTGAGAAGTCTAATTTGGAATTGCTTCAATATTTGAAGAATGTCTTCTGACGTGACAACCTGAGTTTGATGCCAGATTCTACTGTGGACTGATATCATCAATTCCTCAAAATTGTCCTCCGGCCTCTGCACGTGAACTGTGATGCCCCTGAACACATACGGTTAGCTACTACACATTTCACTGTGGTTTTTTTTTCTTTTTTTTTTTTTTGGTTTTTTTTTCGAGACAGGGTTTCTCTGTTTAACAGCTCTGGCTGTCCTGGACTCGCTTTGTAGACCAGGCTGGCCTCGAACTCGCAAAGATCCGCCTGCCTCTGCCTCCCAAGTGCTGGGATTAAAGGCGTGCGCCACCACCGCCCGGCTATTCACTGTGGTTTTAAATAGACTTCACACTTGCAAAGCTGTAATTGGACCCATGAAGGCATCCCCCCACAGGGAAAACATTTCTGATTTCAGACATATCATGTACGTCATAGTTCATGCACATGGGTGTATAATTGTTTGAAATAATTTTTTTACCATAAATTCCTAGAAGTGAAACTATTGGAACAAGAGGAATAAAGAGTTGATTGTTTTTTGTTTATTTTTGATGTTATTTGTTTGTTTTTGTTTCCAGCATTGCCAAGCTCAATGGGACTCACCCATGTGTATGACACTTGAAATAGGATCCACCAGCTAAAATGCACAAAATAGTGCAAGCCATTTTATGTTTCCTTTCTATTCCACTTCCCCATTCCTCAGTCTTTGAGGTGCTGGAAATGAGACTCTGGGCATAGCACCCTGTAGACAAGCATTCTCCCACGGAGCTCTGCAGCCCCAGATTAAGTTGCTTTGATTGTTAACAAACATTTCCTTACTACTTTTTTTTTCTTCTTTGGGGGAAATAGTTCTTCCTTATTTATGTGCAGTGACTTCTTGAGTACTATCAAACTAATTGAAAATAAAATTCATTAAAAGGATATTAAGGGGAAAAAATAATTTTAGGACGTTACCTATCTGGAGTTTAGGTGTTTTTTCTTTTATCTTACTTCTTATCTTACTTTTCAATCCAGGGCATCAAACCTACAGTCTCACATATGCTAGGCAGACAAACTTCTACCACTGAGCCACATCCACAGGCCCTCTGAATATTTATGTAGTTTATTTATTATGTATTGAATACCTCAAGGGAGAAATGGATCAAGATAATAAATATTTCTCTTTTAAACTTTTTTATATTCAATAACTTAATTTGTGTGTGTGTGTGTGTGTGTGTGTGTGTGTGTGTGTGTGTGTGTGCTTGCACTGCAGCGTACATATGAAGGCTAGAGGATAATCAGAATTTGTTCTTTTCTTTTTTTTTTTTTCCCAAGACACTGTTTCTCTGTGTAGTCCTGGCTATCCTGGAACTCTGTAGACCAGGCTGGCCTCAAACTCATAGAGGTGCACCTGCCTCTGCCTCCCGACTACTGGGCTTAAAGGCGTGGGCTCACACCCGTAATGCCAGCACTTCAGAGGCAAAAGCAGGGGACTCCACTCCTAAGTTCTAGGACACTGGCACCAAGCTGGCCTTAGAGTTCAAGCCCATAGGGATGAAGAGATGGCTTAGTGCCTAAGAGCACTCATTGTACTCCCAGAGGACCTAGATTTGACCCCCACCACCACACTGCAGCTCACAACTGCCTGTGACTCCAGACCCAGGAGATGGGGTGCGCTCTACTGTGGCAATCAATCAAGCACACATGTGGTGCACAAACATGCAAGCAGGCAAAACATCTATACACATAAAATAAGGCAGTAATGATGATGAAGAGTTCAAGAACAGACTGGACTATGTAAGACCCTGTCTGAAACAAACAACAAAGAGACTAGACTTTAAAAAAAAAGCAGTATATGATTACAGAAGGATGGTGGTGGGGGGGCCTAAATTTAGAAGCATGAGACTGCAGTATAAACAAAGATGATAGACCAGAGAATTGGACTGTCTTATATCACAGCACAGTGAAGAACTTCCAACACCATCTCAAGGCAACCATGGGATAAGAACACATTGTTGGAGCTTTGATTACTAAGCAACAGATTAATGAAAATTTGAGATAGGATGTAAAACTATGTAATTAAGTACCAGAATCAACTATGTAGGGCTTTTCTTAATTTAATTAATTTTTTTTAGATATGTCACTTTAATGAGAAGAGATGGGAAAGGAAGAATGTGAAGGCAGGAAGGCAGGTTCTGACATGACTGCCCAAGTCTGGTGTGGAATTGCTAAGGGACTGAGCCATGGACTGGGGAAAAGGGGTACAAGAAAGATGGAGGCAGAGCTGCACATACTGATGCTTGCCTGCCATCCAGCATTTCAGAGGCAGAGGCAAGAGGATCAAGAGTTCATCCTGGGCTACTGGTGAGTCTGAGGGCAGCCTGGGCTAAAGGAGGCCGTGTCTCAAAAAGCTGGGGAAGAGGATGAAGGCTGCATAGGAAAGAGGACTTAGTATCTACCAGCACTGCGCACAGCAGATCGAAGCAAGGGGCCGGGACAGAAAACCTGGCCATGGAGACCCCAGGATGTACTAGCAATGAAACCTCTTCATTACCTTCCCAGCTCTTTTTGTCCACTAATGGAATATTCTTCTTGCTTAAAATCAAGCTATGTGAGAAAGGCCTTAAACATACGGTTGGGACTGTGGAGTACGAAGCTTCAAAGTTAGCTGAAGGGAATCAATTCAAATCCTACATCTCTACCTTCCCCTGGGACGAAAGGAAGAATATTTTAGGATGAGTTGGAATGCTTTTCCTGTTTAAAAAAAAAAAGATAATGTGGCATATTGTCTCTTGTTAGTCGGCTCTGGCTGGATGATGAATGAGTAGTATTTAAATGAACACGTTCATAATTTTATTCCTGGACATTGAAATTTGAATTTCATGTAATTGTTCCATAGTATGAAAGTCTTCTTTTGATTTCTTTCCCCTACTACTTAAAATTGTAAAAGCCATCCAGTCATGGTAGTGAATGCCTAGAATCCCAGCATTTAGGAGGCATAAACAGAAAAAGTATAAATTTAAGGCTATCCTTGTCTCCTTTAGGAGTTTGAGCTAGGCTGGGCTCAAATCCTGTTACAAAAAAAAAAACTCAAACAATAAAAGCAAAAAACAAAGTATGGGGCAGTGGTGGCCAATGTCTTTAATCTTCTGTCTGGAGGAGCAGAGGCAGGCAGATCTCTATGAATTTGAGACCAGCCTGATCTACATGGTGAGTTTCAGGCCATTTCCTGGTTACAGACTGAGATGCTGTCTCAAAAAACAGATGAACAAAGAAAAAAAAAAAAGGAAATAATCTCGCAGAACTGGAAAAATGGTTCAGGGGCCTTGTCAAAGCCTGAAGACCAGAATTTGATCCTCAGGACCCATGTGGTGGAAGGAGAGAACACACCTTACAAGGGGTCAACCCCCCTAGCATGTGGGTCCTACCCCATGCATACAAATTAATAATTGCAACTTATTTATATTCTTTTTTTTTGTTTGTTTTGTTTCAAAACAGGGTTTGTCTGTGTGTAACCTTAGATGTCCTGAAACTCGATTTGTAGACCAGGTTGGTCTCAAACTCAGAGATCTGTCTGCCTCTGCCTCCCAAGCACCAGGATTTAAGAAATGAGCCACCATGCTGGTTTTTTGTTTTTGTTTGCTTTGTTTTGTTTTGGTTTTGGGTTTTTTTGAGACAGAATTTTTCTGTGTATCCTTGTTTCTCCTGGACTCGATGTGTAGACCAGGCTGGCCTTGAACTCACTGAGGTCCCCCTGCTTCTGCCTCCTGCTGGGATTAAAGGTGTGTACCACCACGTCAGAGACACCATTTGTTTGTTTGTTTGTTTTGCTTGTTTGTTTTTTATTTTTTATTTTTAAAGAAAAAGAAAATATGGCTTAGTCCTACAAACCAGTCCCAGTAAATTTGGGCACCAACAGCAGCCAGAGTCAACTGCTGGCCTCTATCTCCTTTCCATCCAGCCCAAGTCCTTCCTGCGAGGCGCTCCAGCTAGGGAATGAGTGCAAAGTCTCCCAACTGGATGGCGACTGAGAATACTTGTTGTTCTCAAGCTCTGAAGAGAATGAAGACGGAGACACTCGTTGGCAGGACTTCACAGTGCTTGTGATTCAGGTATTAGTTTTAGGTTTAAATCTAGGTCTGACTCTGTTTCCTCACTACCAAGCATCCTCTTACACTTCCTTAGGGGGCGGGGCTACAAGACTTCGGTAAGTGGTTCTTAGTCCCCAGGAACATGGTGAAAAGATAGGCAATGTGTCCAGAGACCATGGATACTGTGGTGATACTGTGTGTGTGTGTGTGTGTGTGTGTGTGTGATAGAAGTAACAGGGACAGGGAAAGGTGGCAGCTGAAAAAGGAGAAACGGTAGGAAGTGGATGAACCAGCCTGCTTCATCCAACAAAGTGTTCCCCAGGGTTCAGTAGAATTGCTTTCTGATTTTGTTTTGCTTTTTAATACATTTGGTTTCTATATTGCAAATCAGAGAATGAAGCATCAAAGAGGTAATACCCCTCAAGCCCCTGGGACATGCCAGTCCCTGTTGCAGTGTTTTACAAGTCCTCTGTCCTCCTCTTATCTAACTCAGTGGAGGACCTCTGGTTAGTTCCATCTTGCAGCTGCCGAGGCAGAGGCTGGAAGTGGTTAAGGCCTTAAGCAGAAGGCTCAGAATCCTAGCTCAGCCTGACTCTGAGTTAATATGCTGTCTACGATGCTACCATGTCTACCTGGTCAGGCTAAAAGTCTGGCTGCCGTTTTCTTTCAGATGTCATATTTCAGATTGCTTGCTCAGATGGTGTGCATTTGTATTTCCTGATGGGAGAAGGGACAAAATTCAATGGTGAATAAAAGAATGCTTAGGAGTATAGTTAAAAATAAAACAAGAGAGCGCTGGCTATGGTGGCAAACACCTTTGATTCCAGCACACAGGAGGCAGAGGCAGGTGGATCTCTGTCAGGCAGATCTCTGTAGTTCAAGGCCAGAGTGTGTTCCAGGATAGCCAGTGCTACACACACACAAAAAGAAAAAACCCTGTCTCAGTAAACCAAAAAAAAAAAAAAAAAAAAAGAAAAGAAAAAGAACATATATGGTGATGCTGCATGACTTTAACCCCAGCACTAGGGAGGCAGAAGCAGGAGGATCTCTGAGTTCGTGGCCAGCCTGGTCTGCAGTGGGAGTTCCAGGACAGCTAGGGTTATATGGAGAAAAAAACAAACCCATATGTATTGTTCTTGCTGAGGACCCCAATTCTATTTCCGGTCCTCATAACCTCCTATGACTCCAGCTCCAGGTGGTCCCATGTAGCCTCTCTGGCCATCTGTGTTCACATACATGTACCTACCCAGAGACATGCATGCACACGTAATTTAGAAACAAAATGAAATAAAAATTGTAAAAGGGTCGCAGTATAGTTCAGTTAGAGTTCTACTTTGCGTACACAGAGCTCTTAGACTTTTAGCAGTTAGACATGAGGTCAGAAGGATTTGAAGTTGAAGGTCATTCTTTGCAGTATACCCAGTCACAGGCCTACTTGGGATACTTGAAACCCCATTTTAATGCAAAACAAATAAAAGTAAAGTTTAAAAAAAATGCTGCATGCCCAGGATGCAGCTGAGAGGCGGAGCTCTTGGTTAGCACATGTGGGGCCCTAGGCTCTCCCCGTAGCACAAACTGAACAAAAGCTCCTCCACTTTGCACCCCTTTTGCTCATTACTTGCTAGCACCCCCATTCAGTCCCACATGTCAACAATACAGTGTGACCAGGGAAGGTTTCAAATAAAGCCACTTGTCACCTTTGAGTGGTGATGGGGCCTTGCCCTCACCTGGAGCACAGTGGCAAAAACCCTGTCAGCACCCTCAGAAACATGCATTCAGCAGGATTCCTTGAATAGTCCTTTCCTCTCCAGTCCTGACCCAGTACCCCTCCGGGCCATTCTATTTCCCGGCATCTCCTGTACAGATCCTGAAGTGGATGCTGATGCCTGCAACATCCTTTTAGGATTTCAAGCCCCTTAGACAAATGGCTCCTGGGAACAGAGAACATATCAAAATGTAATCCCAACACACACGGAATTGAGTTCGGTTTGAACCCAGCAATCAAGAAATGAAAGGTGAGTGGCTTAACCCACATGTTATCTGTATAGGAGTTTTCTATCTTAAATGGAACAGACATCCCTGCAAAACAACACTGGCCTGAGATTAATGAGTTACAGGTGACCGTCAGACACAGGAAGGTTGACTTTGGATAATCACCCGCAAAGGTCAAGAGCTTATCTGAATTCACCACAAGTCGAGGATCTGGGTAAAAATAAAGGACAAGGAACACCACCCCAGGGAGAGACTTTCTTCAACCCTAGTTTGTGTTCCTGCTACTTTCTGCAAAACTTTTCATTGGGCTGGGCCTAAACTTCAGCTATGTTGTTTCCTACACACATCTCTGGCCCAAACTATGTCCCTACATTGTGGAAATAGTACCAAAGTCCTGAACAATGCCTGCCAGACTTCCAGAGGCTCAAGATGTGTGATGCAGGCCAATTCTATTTGCTGACATCCAGCTTTTGAGAGTGTCAGCTTTGGGGGGGGAGGGCAGTAATGGAGCTATAGGAGTCTCCTTTACCTGGAAATATCCAAGAGGTCTCACCTTATTGTTCAAGGCTAACTCTCTGTGCTAATAACTCTCATCTGTAGATCCAGTTTGAATTGTGTGTGTAAGGTAGAATGATACCCCCCCCCCACAGTGGGGACAATCTTGTGTAGTTTTGGTCATAGGCAAAATGTTTGGGGCAACAAAAGCCATGGCCAGTAGTTGAGACCCTAGCTGCTCTTTCAGAGGACCTGGCTTAATTCCCAGTACCCACACGATAGCTCACAACTTTATGTAAGTCCAGTTCCAGGAGATCTGACATCCTCTTCTGGCCCCCAGGGCCTCTCCATGCACACAGCACACAAACATACAGGCAGGCAAAAATCCATAAACATAAAATAATAAAGTACATTTTTAAAAAAAGTGTTGGGTGGGTCTTTGTAAGGACTGGGAGAAGCCCAGGGAGCAAGGGGCAGATGCTTCTCAGACTGAAATAGAAGTTCAGAGTGCAAAGTGGAGTGTAAAAAGGAGCAAATACCTAAATACAAAACCCCAAGCCCCAGGGTGTCCCCACTGGAAGGTAGAATGCTGGTCCAGGTGCAAATCAACAACAGAGATACAATGGAGCTACCTTAGGAGTCTCCAGTCATGCCCAAACCAGGAAGAAGTGGAAACCAGAGGCCTCTGCCAGCAAAACCTAAAAAACAATAGACTGAAATGGAGCATAGAACACAAAGTTTTCTTAGGGCCCTAGAAACCTGGGCAAACTCATTAGCACATGCAAAGAAAGAATGTGTTAATCAGAAGGGGGTTGGTCAGCCCTGGGATTTTGAGAGTCACCAAGGCCACTTTCTCCTAGCTTTGTCCTCAGAGGATGGGACCTGGCTGAAGTCTCTCCAGACTGAGTGTAACAACAATTAAATGTTCATTTAAACAAATCTGGGTGGAGTGCCTGCAGGTCTACATTGCTCTGGGTAAATGTATTCAGTATGTAGATGATCTGTAAGAAGAATGGCTTGAGCCAGGTACAGACCTGAGGAAGAATTTATATTGCAGGCTTGTGGGTCAGTGGAAATAGTCTGAAAGACAGGGATGCATAGGGGATAAAGGGAATCCTTCAGACAGGATAAAAGTTTGGTCTGAAGTTACACTGGCAAGATCTTGGATTGTAGCCTATTTGAGGGATGCAAAGAAACCTGGTATGACTGGCCCAGAGTAGTTACAGAAAATGATAGATAATGTTTATTGAGTTCTCTGTAGTTGCCAGACACTACTGAGGGCACGTGACTCTTAATATTCAAACTGTGAGCTAAACACTATCTTTATTCCTGTTTGACTGAAGAGGAAACTATGGCACATACAAGTGAGTAAACCCCCTGAGCTGGAAAGTAGAGGTGCGAGGATTCCAGGCCTGGAAGTGGGTTCTGTCTTACCAGATTCTCACACTGAAGGCAGAGGCTGAAGGAGCCAGACCTTTGGATAGCTAGTAGGTTGAGGATTTTGTCCTCTAAGAACAATGTCAAGTTTTAAAGTACTGACTGACTTAGGTATTTCTTTTGTAGAATATCACTCTGACCGAGGTGAGACGGATTCACTCAGCTTCTAAAGCTTAGCTTTTGCTTCTCATGTGTCCACTGAAGAAGAGGGAGGGAATTGTACTTAACTTTTAGACTTCTAGGATTTTGCTCTTTCAGATGGTCCTTTCTTGCTTTAACTTACTGTCCTAGCTTTTGAGCATGATAGATCTTTCGGGAATCTTTGATTGTAAGGAGAAACTTGTGGGGTTTGGAGTATTGGTATTCTTGGGCTTTTTTTGTGTGTGACTTACTGAAGAGATAGTCTAATTGTGAAGCATCTGACTAGTGAGCTAGAGCAGGCATCTGCTCTAAGGAGGATTTTATATATATATATTATATTATATATATAGTATATAAAGATCAGGCCCTTTGTAGACCGCAATAAATTCATCTAAGTAATGACTTCCCAATGGCTATGCAAGAGGGAGCCTTTTGCTTCTACCAAGGGTGATAAATGACAATCCATGAAGACAGCAAGCCACAAGTTGTCCTTCTCTTCTTGCGTTTGTTTGTCTGTTGTTTGCCTTTTCATTTTTGTTTTGTTTTGTTTGTTCCCTACCACCTCCTGTACAAAGAATCGAGGTTCAGCAAGTAGGCAACATTAGGCGTATCATGGGCATCAAGTTCAGAGCACATGGACGGTAACCAAGGGGAACAATGTAGGGTCTCAGGCCTACGGGGGCTGTGATTTTTTGTTGTTGTTTTGTTTTGTTTGCTTTTTTGAGACAGGGTTACTCTGTATATCTCTGGCTGTAGGGACTCACTCTGTAGACCAGGCTGGCTTTGAACTCACAGAGATCCACCAGCCTCTGCCTCCCGAGTGCTGGGATTAGAGGCGTGGCGGGGGGGGGAGGGCTGTGATATTAAGTAAGGACATAAGAAAGAAACCCACTTAGCACAACTGGAGAGGAATAGGGAGTCTGGAGTCTAGCTTCTGATTTCACAGTGGGAGTCCAGGTTAGGTACCATGGAGAGAGAGAAGCCAACCTGGATCACAGGGAAGAGATAAAACTACGTGACTAGCCAGGGATGATAGCCTTTAATCACTACATGTGCATGTGTGTGTGTGCAAGGCACACACCTTTAATTCCAGCACTCTGGGGGCAGAGTCAGAGGGATCCCTGTGAGTTTGAGGCCAGCCTGCTCTACATCTTAAGTTCTCTCAAGAAAAACTCAAAATGAAGCTGGGCAGTGGTGGCGCACGCCTTTAATCCCAGCACTTAGGAGGCAGAGGCAGGTGGATCTTTGTGAGTTTGAGGCCAGCCTGGTCTATAAAGTGAGTCCAGGACAGCCAGGGCTACACAGAGAAACCTTGTCTCGAAAAACCAAAAAAAAAAAAAAAAAAAAACAACTCAAAATGAATAAATATATAAAAGTCATGTTACTAACAGGATTTTCTAGTGACCTAGTATTTAGAGAAAGAAGAGGTTTGAGGTACTCCGGGGTGAGGCAGGGAGATGGAGAGACACCACCTCAGAAGATGGACAAGAGACCAATCTGAAACATAAAACTGACAATCAAGTCCTTGGCTGTCCTTGACAATACAGTTTTGATGGACTGCTAATAGGTGGGAGGTAGGAGGAGTGTGTGTATGCTTCAAGAGGATGGGAGACATTTATAACCACAACATAACCACACATATTCAACTTCTTTGAGAAATTTTGCTGGCAGGAGGCACACTTGCCATGGCAAATGTGTGTGTGGTACTCAGAAAACAAGTTTCAAGAGTCAGTTCTCTCCCTCTGCTGTGAGTTGTGGCAAATTATTTTTATTTCTTCTTCCTCTTTCTCAGTTTTCGAGACAGGATTTCTCTATGCAGCCCTGGCTGTCCTGGACTCACTTTGTAGACCAGGTTGGCCGTGAACTCACAGAAATCCACCTGCCTCTGTCTCCCGAGAGCTGGGATTAAAGACGTGTGCCACCAAGCCCGACACATGTCTTTATTTATAATGAAGGAAATAAGATGCCTTATAGCAATGGTCTAGCAGATGAGATAGGACAGAAAGGTGGGATATAGTGGCCAAATGGGAAGACTGGCCTTGGTCGGGAGCCTGCAGTCCATCCAAAGTTTAATAAGCAAAGAATTAACACTGGTACTGGTGAATATGAAGTATGGGAGTGCGATGCCTAGATTTAAAAGTACTTCAATGCTTGTATGAAATAGAAAGTAACTGAATGATTAAAAAGTCAGCATGTTGATGAGACAAGAGAAGAATGTAAGAGTTACTGAAGACAGCAAGCAGGAGAGGAATGGAGTAAAACCACAAGGTAAGAATGGAAGCCTGCCTCCCTACTCTTTGCTCTTTCTTATGAATAAAGATTATTTTACTTCTTGGCACTGGGGCTCAAACTCAGGACCTTAGGTATGATAGGAAGGTCCTCTACCTCTGAGCTCCACCGGCAGCCACTTTGAAATACACAACGTGGGCAGCATAAAGGCCTGTAGGACCTGTGACAGGCACGGGTTCGACATGAGGACAGTCAGCAGAATTGTGTTTCTTTCAAGCACATTTACTTGTGGAAGGGCAGATTGTTCTACCTAATTTAACCAGGAATGATAGACACTTTTTGCATGCACCACGGTGCAATGAGAGAAAAACAAGGGGATTAGAAGAGCTTGGAGAGACAATCACGGGTGCATCGCAGAATTTGAGCTGAGTAAAGACAGCGACTATGTAGCAAGACACACCTTGCACAGTCTGTGGAACCTGAACATATACATCTTTATCCTTCATAAATCTCTCAGATATTTCCTTGTTGGGCAGGCAAGATGGTTCAATCAGGTATCAAAACCAAACCAAACCAAAACAAAATCCACTTGCCACCCAGACTTGACAACCTGAGTTTGATACCACCATGGAAGGAGAAAAGCAATTTCCAAAAGGTTCTTCCCAGACTTATGCAAGTGGAACACATGCACCCACACTTATATCATACAAAATAGTGACACTAATAAGCGCATTTTAGTTTAAAATGTTGTGATTTCATTGTTGTTATTTTATTGTTATCATTTGAAACAGGGTCGCCCTCTGTAACCCAGGCTGGGCTTGAACTCAAAATAATCTCCTGCTTCACCTGCTGAATACTGGGGTTAGAGGCATGTGCCATGACGCCTAACTTCAAAATCTTGATGTTCAAATGTATTTACATGTTGATGAAGATCATAGCACACACACAAACACACACACACAAACACACACATACCACACACACACACCCCACATGTCCTTAAAGAGCACACATGCATGTTTTTTCTTTTACCTTATCATGCGTCAGGACAGTCTCATGCCCAGGTGGTTGGACTCTCAGTGTGGGTCTTCAGAGGTTTTTGAGAAAAGAAGGGGACCCCAAGAGACCAGGATAAGATGACAAGCAAGGGGAGGAGAAGGCAGGAGAGAAAGTCTTTTAGAGAGGAAAAGAATTTAACCTGAGGATTTAGTGCATGGACAAGGTCAAGAGAGGTCCTTGTGGGAAAACTGTGGGTAGAAACGATCATTTTGCTGGGGACTGTGGCTCTCATAGGGGGACAGAAGCTTTCCTATGATGACCACAAGGTGGATATTTACCTGAAGCTTATCCTGCAGGAATTCTCCCATTTCTGGATTAAGTCAGCTTCCAGTCGCAGGCTCTCTGGCCATTAACCAAGTGTAGACTTTTGAATCAGAAGCAGGTCTTTCAGTCAATTCTGACTGGCCTTTCAGTCTGTACATGGTAGCACTGGGGTGTGACAAAGTGAAGCCTGGTCTTTCTGTTCTTTGCCAACCTCAATTCTGGAGCCATGTTCTAGCCTCTGGCTGTGGTCACAGCACCTTCCCGTGTTTCTGTTGAAGATTTGAATCCTATCCTGTACAAAAACCTCTTTGTCCTTTGTTATAAGGTTGAACTGCTTCTCTGATAGTCAAGGAAACAGTTCTTAGCACAAGTTTGCTATTTCCCGTACTAGAATGCAGGGAGTGGAGCAGGAAGATTTTAGTGTTTTAGAAAATATATTAAACCAGGCATGGTGGCGCACGCCTTTAGTCCCAGCACTCGGGAGGCAGAGGTAGGTGGATCGCTGTGAGCCGGAGGCCAGCCTGCCACCCTGGTTTACAAAATGAGTCCAGGATAGCTGGGGCTTGTTACACAGAGAAATCCTATCTCGAAAAACCAAAATAAACAAATAAATAAATTATATATATACATAAAATATGCATATACACAGACACACATACATGCATACACGCACACATACATACACGCACCACACATTGTGCGAAGGTGTAGAAGGAGAGGACAATGTGAAGTCACATTTCTCCTTCTACTATGTGGGTCCCAAGAATTGAACCCAGGTCTTCAGGCTTGGCATCAGCACTTTTTCCAGCTGAGCCGTCTACTAACCCTTTGTTTTGACTTTTTATAAGATGTATTTACTTGCTTAGTGTGTACTGATGTTTTATTTAAATGTATGTCTGTGTACCACCTGCATGCTGGGTGCCTGAAGAGGCCAGGATCCCCTGGAGCTAGAGTTACACATAATTGTGAGCCTTATGTGGGTGCTGGGAACTGAACCTGGGTCCTTGCAAAAACAGCAAGTACTCTTAACCCATGTGTCCAGTCCCACATGCGTAGTCCAGACTGGACTTGAACTTGTGATCTTCTGGCCTCTACTTCCTTTAGAAATTCTTCTAGTGTGCCTGGGTTGTTTTTCAAAGTAGATAACAAAGTGCACTCAAGGTTTTGAATATGGAGCCTGGAAGTGGAGGACTTGGCTAGCAGCCACAAGTACCTGGGTTCCATACTCAGTCCTAGAAAATAAAGTAAATGTTATTCGTAAGAAGGAATTGGTAGAGTGCTCGCCTAGCTTGCATGAAGCGTGGTTCAATCTTCTATAACAGAAACCAGGCATGGTGGTGCAAACCTGTGATCCCAGCACTCAGGAAGTAGAGAGAAGGAGGGCAAAGAGTAAGGAGTTCAAGATCAACCTGGGATACATTGTCTCACTGAGAACAGGGTTGGGGATGAGTGTGGAACAAGATTCTCATTTCTCTTTGGAATAAAGTTTATACAAGAAAGTTGAACCAGTACTTGTTTGTGCTGGTAATTCTAGCACTAGGAGGCTGAGGCAGGAGGACAGCTGTGAGTTGGAGGCCAGCCTGGTCTACATAGTGCATTTCAGTACACCATGGGCAAGAGAGACTATTAACTTATCTAGACTAAGAAAAAAAAAATTGAAGCTGAGTGTGGTGCACACCCTTAATCCCAGCACTCTGGAGTCAGAGGCTGGTAAATCCTCCATTGCAGTCAGGGCTACCCAGAGAAAACAAAAAGGAGAGAGAGAATGAGAAAATGCTAGTGAAGTATATAGGAAGGAGCGTGGGTTTTGCAAAGCCTGGCTAACAGCTAACGGTGTCCCTGTGTGATTACTTCTACTGGATATTGTTCCCTCTGTACTTACTATGATTTACTAGTAATGTGGTCTTTGGTAGATCACATACCTAATTTTAATTTTTTTTGTTTTTGTTTGTTTGTTTTCTTTCAGAGACAAGGTTTCTCTGGCTGTCCTGGACTCACTCTGTAGACCAGGCTGGCCTTGAACTCACAGAGATCCACCTGCCTCTGTCTCCTGAGTGCTGGGATTAAAGGCGTGCGCCACCACGCTCGGCTTAATTTTTTTTTTTTTTAACGGTGGGGATAAAACCCAGGCCCTCCTACCTTCCAGACAAACACTGTACCATTGAGCTATTTCCCCAGCCCTAACCATATTATTTTCCAGCTAAAACATAGGATTATTTTTTTTCACATGGTGATTATGCCAGATTCCTCTACTTGTAAAATATTCACTTTGATGGGCATGTTAAAGAAATTGGCATATAACAGGTACTTAATAAATGCACTTGGCATCAACAGGTGCTTAGTAAATACTGATTGCTCTTTCTTCCAAAGGTTTAAAAGTACATTTGTAGGTTTTGAGCTGTTCAGAATTTCAACAAAAAGGCCAGAATAGTTATGATTAGAACCATTAGATATTGTGTGTTCAATTTTGTAATGTAACCTGATATCAGCAGCCAAGGTCTTTGTCCTGAAGGGATTTCAATATTCAGCAAAGTGGGCTGATTTAACAGCCGTTAATTCTGAGAGTATGTTCAAGTTCAAAGTCTGTCTGTTTTAAATGTAAATTGCTCTTTTTCATGTATTTTGTATTGGAATTTGGGAACAAATGCTGTCACTTTTCTTTCTCTTTGCATGGGATCGCAGGCGCTTTTATTATCACAGAGCCCTATTATTGTGATACCTCACACAGGGAATGCACACTCTGACATTAGGCCCCAAATTGCTGAAATATCCTGTGTTTTCTATTCATTAAAGCCTCAAAGTACTATGTGCAAATTCCCTTACTTTAATTACACACCTCAGGGATGCACATGCCAAAAAAAAAAAAAAAAAAAAGAGGCAGGCAGACAAAAAGCCAGGTCTTTGCCAAAAAACCTGCGGCCCCTAAACTGGTAAACACTTATTTTCAGTGGAGATATCTGCCATTAATTCATGTGGTGACTTTCCCAGCTGAAATCGTGAGCGCGCAGTGAGCAAACAGGAGCAGCAGGCAGTCGGCCCATCTCCTATTTGAGTGTTTGTTTCTCAGCAGTTGAAGAACTTTTGTGTATTTGCCCAGAGCCGAGGCTTCAGGTGTCTCAGTTTTCCAAAGAACTGGTAGATCGATTGGTGCCCTGAGAATTGAAGGGAGGTGGGGGGGGGGGGTCACCAAACCGAACTCGAACTGTTCATCAAGGCCCAGCAGCAAAGTATCTCAATCAACCTCGTCAACTTACTGATTTTATGAAAACAAACAAACAAACAAACGACCTCCCCCAAACAAAACAAATAGAAAAAGAAAAACAGAAAATGTGAGATCTTTTAGGGACATGCTATTTCAGGAGGAAAATTATTTTTTAAAAAAATCTTGTTTTGTTTTGTTTTTTAACTTATGCTGGCAACCAAACCCAGGACCTTGTGCTTGGGAACCAAAGCACTGAAGTAACCTCTCAGCTCTCCCAACTAACATCAATCTAAACTAATAAATTAAAAAAAAAAATCTATTGGGCCATTAAGTAACCTAGGGTATAAAACATATTAGAAAGGTTTAAAGTTTTTTTCCCCCTTCAGGGAATCTTTTTAAAAATCCCATGTAATTACAAGCTTTGGAATGTAGACAATAAGAAAAGAAATAGCTCTCCCCACACACCAGACGAATTTGACAAAGACCAGGATAATTTACATGTTCTCTCAGACTCTTATATGTGTGTTAAACTTAGAATAAAAAGTGGTTTATGTGGAGCAGGCTTCCTGGAGAGCAAAGAAGAAACAGTTAAATCAACATGTGAAACAGCAACGTAGAAGAGTGAAGAAGTCAATATATTGATCAATTCCTATGACCACACAGCTATCTACTTAACAGTCAATTAACCATTTAACACACTTCTTGATACAAAGGAAGTTAAAAAGATATAATCAATAATTGCAGGTTTAATGTCCTTTAGTGTAATCTTGGATACAGATTTTAATCTATTCTCAAGGAATGAAGTGTTTACTATTTTAATGAAAGTGTGGTTTTGATTACCGAAAACAAGAGAAAAAGTTTCTTGCGTTCACGGCGCTTCTTAAAAAAAAAAAAAAAAAAAATCAAGCTTTACGCACATCTGAACCTTTTTTCCTAAATGAAATTTTTAGCAGATACATGATTTTTTTAAAGCAATGAATAAATGAATAACATGCATGAGAATTTTTTTTTTGTTCCATAAGCAGCAGCAATGCCCTATTAACTTTGACAGACAACTTGGCATCAGCCATTTAAAAATCCAACGTGGGATAAAGCTATGCATTACTAGTCTCCCTACATTTTTTGTCAGGAGATGAACATTTTGCCAGATTTTTAATAACAGGCCGGGAGCTCTGTCAGTCAGTTTGTTCAGCCCCGGCCCGGCCCGGTTTCGCCGGCGTCTGTCCACCACCCCACTGGGTGGAGCCCCGCCCGGCCCAGCTCCTTTCACCCCTCCCCTGCAATTACCCAGAGTCAACAGCAATCACTCCCACCGCCTTGAGCTACCTGCACTATCAACAGTGCGGATTCCAGGCGCGGGCAAGCTTTGTTTGCCACCGCCTCCACACCCCAATTAGGACCTTTTTTTTTTTTTTTTTCCTGCCCATGTAATTTAGCACCAACGCCCTGGGTGGACCAGATAACTCTTTTTAAAAGCACATTTAAGTCATCCTCCTACCCATCCCCCGCTCCTGGCCCAACCCAATTAATTCTTACTCCATCCTCTTTTCACTCCTTCCTATACTGGCACCCGCCAATCCCAACACCCACCCTTTTCCCCCAAAAGGGACTCTTTGGAAGAAATTGAAGTCTGGCAGAAGGCAAGTGCAGCGGCTAACTGCTAACTCGTTACCATGCCGACTGTAGCCTGTGCTGGGGAATGCAGGCTGCCACACCGAACTCAATGAAAAGTGGGGAAAACCGCGCAAGCAATACTTCTTTGGCCGTGATGCTGGGGGAATCCGAGACAGGGCTGTTGGTATGGAAAAATCTCATTGCATGCAATTTGCAAACATGCCAACTCAATAGCATGTGATAGGCGTTGCATGGGCAAGAATAAGAGAAATGCTGTGTGTGTGTGTGTGTGTGTGTGTGTGTGTGTGTGTGTGTGTGTGTGTGTGTGTGT
>CAJQZJ010032031.1:8291064-8326269 GCA_907164525.1 Lophiomys imhausi | reverse complement strand
GATGCTCACCTTTAATCTCAGTGTTCAGGAGGCAGAGGCAGATGGATCTTGGTGAGTTCTGAGTTCTGGGCCAGTCTGGTTAACATTGAGAGTTCCAGGACACCTGTAGCTATGCAGAAAAACCCTATCTAAAAAAATCCAAAGCAATGGGGCTGGAGAGATGGCTCAGTGGTTAAGAGCAGTGACTGTTCTTCCAAAGAACCTGGGTTCAAATCCCAGCACCCACATGGCAGTTCACAGCTGTCTGTAATGGCTGGGCGTGGTGGCACACGCCTTTAATCCCAGCACTCAGGAGGCAGAGGCAGGTGGATCTCTGTGAGTTCAAGGCCAGCCAGGTCTACAGAGTGAGTTCCAGGATAGACAGGGCTGTTACACAGAGAAACCCTGTCTGGAAAAACCAAACCAAACCAAACCAAACAAAAACAAAAATCCCAAAGCAATGAAGCAACAAACAAACAAACAAAAAATGAAGTGTTTAAGAAAGTTAAAGCAGGGCTGGAGAGGTGGCTCAGAGGTTAAGAGCACTGGCTGTTCTTCCCAAGGTCCTGAGTTCAATTCCCAGCAACCACATGGTGGCTCACAGCCATCTACATTGAGATCTGCCCGGGCTTATATGTAGAGCAAATACTGTATACATAATAAATAAATAAATGAATGTTAAAAAAAAAAAAAAAAAAAAAGAAAGTTAAAGCATACATTTAGGGGAATGACCATAAGCCACAAGTGAGGAATGCTATAAGAATAGTCAAAATGTTGTGAGTTTGTTGTTGTTGGTAGTGGTTTGTTTTGGGTTTTTGTTTTCTTGGGAGAGGTATTGACGGGAGTGAAGTGTTTCATGAAGACCATTTGAGTAGCTCCTTCGCTTAAGATAATTAAGTTATATAACTATGAATTTGGCTGATCTTTCCTTAAATCTTTCCTCATTGTTTGAAGACCAGCAATGGAAGATCATATATGATCAATTTGGTGAAGATTTTAGGAAACAGTATGCTCCCAGGCTTGTATCTGGCAATGACTTTCAAGATTGGAGAAAGTGGTGTGGGGGGGTGGGGGGAACTGCCTCTTTCAACTCTGATTGTCTTGTATCAGGATAAATGAGGAAGGGAATAGCATAAAGGGAAGTTGACCACTCCTCTTGCTGCCCCTTCACACTGAGCTCACTGGATACTGGATAGAGATATATGCGTGTGCATGTGTATATATATATATATATATATTTTAAAATTATTATTTTTATCTTATGTGCATTAGTGTTTTACCTGTACATATGACTGTATAAGGTTGTCAGATCTTGGAGTTATTGACAGTTGTGAGCTGCCATGTGGGTGCCGGGAATTGAACCTGGGTTGTTGGTTCTCTGGAAGAACAGTCAATGTTCCTAAACCCTGAGCCATCTCTCAAGCCCCGCCCCCCCTTTTTTTTTGAGACAGCTTCACACTATGCAACCTTGGTTGGCCTGGAGCTTAACATATAGGCCAGGCTGTCTCCAGCTCATAGAGTTCTGCCTGCCTCTGCCTCCTGAGCGCTAGGAGTAAAAGTGTGTGTGACTACTTTTATATTGACTTTGGGATGCTCATGTTTATTTGAGTGTGGTAAAAGAAGAGGAGGCAAGAACAGGCCCTAGCATCCATGGAAAGGTCAAAGGACAACTTGTGGGAGTCAGTTCTCTCCTTACACTGTGTGGGTTCCCAGGCTAGACCCCAGGTTGTCAGGATTGGCAGTAGCATTTTTACTCCTGAGTTGTCTTGAAAACTTGAGCTCACTGAATTTCAAGTTGAATCTTGGAGACTCAATATAAGATCTGGGTTGAGAGAGTCCTGAGGCCCTGACTTATAAGTATAACTGAAGGTGAAGGGATGGTGGTTAATAAACGTATACGTAGTGCTGCATTACGTTACATTTTCAGACACAATGTCTAGTTGTCCATTGAAAAGTCCTTCCCCGACTCATCACTTGAGGTCCTTTCACAGTGAGGCAGAAGACACTGCTGTGGGAACCTGCACTTACCAAGCTTCTACGTGGAACCTTTAGGGAGTGACAACTGGGCCAAAGGTGCCAGTGGGGACACAAGCTTTTCACTCCAGCATTGCTAAGGCAGAGGCATTCGGATTCTTGCACCTGTGTCTTTTAACAGAGATGGCGATGATGATATCTCTTTGGGAAGTTGTGATTTAATAATAAATGTCGTCACTGATCCGTGCCTACTTTTCAACTTCCTTGTGAAAGCGAGTCCCGTATTTAGTATGAGCTGTGCCTCAGTTTGAATTTTGGTCTTCCCTTGTGTCATCTTGTGGTTAGGGTAGGTCATCTCTCCTGCCACCAGGCCGCGGCAGCAGGCACTGGCTCTCACACAACCACTCATGAGAGGAAGTGTACTGTGCTGCTATAAGCTAGACAGTTCACTCAGGTAGTAGATCCAGTGTATCTTTTTTTGTGGAAGGATTTTTGTTTGGTTGGTTGGTTTTTTGTTGTTTTGTGACAGGGTTCCTCTGTGTAACAGTCCTGGCTATCCTGGAATTTGCTCTGTAGACAGGCTGGCCTGGAACTCACAGAGATCCACCTGCCTCTCTCTCTTGAGTGCTGGGATTGAAGGTGTGCTCCACCACCACCAGCTATTTGTTTTTAACTATGGTAGGTTTTTTTTGTTATTGTTGGTTTTTTGTTGTTGTTTTTCAATTTGATATAAGCCACAGTCATATGGGAAGAGGAAACTTAAGTTGAGAAAATGTTCCCACCAGATGACTGGCCCGTTTGTAAGCCTGTGGGCCACTTTCCTGATTAATAATTGATAAGGGAGGGCCTAGCCCACTGTGGGCAGCGTGCCCTGGCAGGTGGACCTGGATGGTATAAGAAGATAGGCTGAGGAATCCCATGGACAGCAAGCCAGTAAACATTGATGCTCCAAGGGCGCTGTTTCAGCTCCTGACTGCAAACGCCTGCCTTGAGTTTCTGCCCTCTATGTCTCCTTCTAAATACAACTACATACATATATTACATATATTCTTTGACTTACTGTGGGTTACCTTCAAATATGACCATTTATGTTAGTTTATTTTTATAACAGAGATGAGGTTTTGTGATCAAAAGCAGCTGGGGAGGACATGGTTATTTATTTGGCTTACCCTGGCCCATCGCAGCCCATCACCGAGATTACTAGTGCTGAGGAGGCAGAGGCAGTTAAAGCTCTATGAGATGGAGACCAGCCTGGCCTACAAATTAAGTTCCAGGCCAGGCACAGCTCCATAGTGTGACACTGTCTCAAAAAAAGCCAGATGTGGTGCACGGCTTTAATCCCAGCACTTGAGAGGCAGAGGCATGGGGATCTCTGTGAGTTCGAGGCCAGTCTGGTCTACAGAGTGAGTTGTAGGACAGCCTAGGCTACACAGAGAAATCCTGTCTCAAACCCCGCCAAAACAAACAAACAAAAAAAAAAGCAAAAAAGAGAAAGAGATATAGGCTCCTTCCCTCCCTTTTACTTGAGATAGGGTCTTGTAAAAGCATCTTTTATTCGCCTGATGTAATTGCTGTTTCTGAGGCCTTACTCTGTTACTGTAGGCCTGGTCCTGGAAGCTTCTAGCCTCTGTACAAGCTTAACTATGCCTAAAATGTTTTCAGCCTCTGAGTCTTACTGCTGAATAAATGCACCCTTTCCAGTTCTTTCTGAGCTCTTTCTGGCTGGTTCAACTTAGCTGTTCTGGCTCAATCTCCTCTCCAAGATGAATGATTTAATCTGGCTTCTCTCAGCTTCTGATTGAATTGTTCTGCTTGGCCTTAAACAAATTCTAGCAATCTTTCCTAATCTTCTAGCTCCTTTATATTTTCAGGCTCATTCTGTCTTGACCTGTGTCTAGCTTCTTCTCTCTTCACCTATCTCCATAAAACTCTCCCAGTAAAACTGTCTCTGAATTCCATGAACTGCCCTGAACTCAACTCCACCGCACTGACTCTGAGCTCACTGACTCAACTGAACTGACTGAGCAGAACTGACTAGAACTCAGATATCTGCATCCTCTATCTCCTGAGTGTTAGGATTAAAGGTGTGCACCACCCTGCCTGGACCTAAGCTTTTCTTTACCTGAAACTTGCTGTATACCAGGCTGGCCTAGAACTCAGAGATCTGCTTACCTCTGTCTCCTGGGACTAAAGGTGTGTATATCAACAAGATCACACAGACCTAGAAGGTCTTTGGATGTGATCTTTTGCCAGAGTAGCCATGTTCTGAATTAAAATTCCTCTACATTTTGTCTTAGTTTCTTTTCTTTCTTTCTTGCCCCCACCCCCCAAGACAGGGTTTCTCTGTGTAGCCTTGGCTGTCCTGGACTCATTTTGTAGACCAGGTTGGCCTTGACTTAGTTACTTTTCTATTGCTGTGAAGAGACACCATGACCAAGACAGATGAAAGAGTTTATTGGAGGCTTACTATTCAGAGAGTTAGTGCATGAGTTTCTTGATGGGGAGCATGGCAGCAGGCAGGCATGACGCTGAAACAGTAAGTGAAAGGTGACATGTTGAGACAACACAAGACAGAAAGAGAGCTAACTGGGAATGCTATGGGTATTGGAAACCTCAAAGCCCATCCTCAGTGACACACCTCCTCCTGCAAGGCCACATCCACAATCCTTCCCAAACAGTTCCATCAACTGGGAACCTATTATGAACCATATGAGCCTATGGGGGCCATTCTCATCAAACCACCACAGGTCTCTACATATAGTTCCAATGATTTTCAAACTTAGAATCCTCCCATCTCAGCCTTCAGAAGGCTGAAATCCCAAGCAGGCTCCATCATGCCTGGCTAAGCCGATCTTATCCAGCCATCATGCCTTCCTTGCTGTATCCTCAAACTCCCAGCAACACGCCATCACAAGGCTTTCCCATACTGGTCCTTTCCTTCTTTCTGGAGCATTTTTCTCCAAGATATTAGCACCCCCAGCTTCCCTCACCAACTTGGAGCTATTACTCAAACTTTGCCTTCTAGACTCTCCTTCATTTTTTTCTTTTCCCCCAGAATATCTCTCACTCGGTTACATACTGCCTAACAGATTTGATACATTATCCTCCCTGCCCATCAGGAGGAAAACTTCATGGGGACTGGAACTTAGCTATGTATTTGTTTAGTGAGTGCATGATGTCCATCATGTAGTGAATGCTCTATCCATGTTGACTGTGGTCATTCCCTCAACATCTGGAGCTATGGTTCAAATGAAGCTAATGGAATGCAGCTGCCTCTGATGATGTGTGTTCAGCAGTGCTGGCTCCAACAAGAGTAAAGAACAGTGCTGAGAACAGACATCCTTGGTACCCTCTACTTCATAGACCAGTTAGTCTTTTAAAACTGGCTTAACAATATGGGGAGGTGTTATTTAATTTTCTTCTTTATTGTTATTATTATTGTTATTTTTAATTTAAAATTTTTTATATGTATCAGTATGTTGGCCTGAATGTATGTTTGTGCACCACGTGAGATCAGCCTGGTTGCATAGACCAGAAGGCAGTTTAAGATTCCCCTGGAACTGGAGTTATAGTTATGGGCTACCATGTAGGTGCTGGGGATTGAACTGCAGTCATTTACAAGAGCAGCCAGTCCTCTTGACCCTCATAGCTGAGGACGGCCTTGAACCACTCATGCTCCCATATCCACCTCCCACACGCTAGGATTACAAATGTACCGTTGGTTTATCTGGTCCTGGTCCAGAGCTCCATGGGCATGATAGCTAAACCCTCTACCAACTGAGCTACATCCCGAGATCTGCTTTCTCTCTGCCCTTTGTTTCTGAGACAGTGTCCCAGGCTCGTGGCCTGGAACTCCCTATATAACCTAAGTTGGCCTCAAATTAGAGCCAATTTTTCTGCTTCAGCCTCCAAGTGGTGGGATTAAAGAAATGTGCTGAGACCAGGCAAAGTGGTGCATGCCTTTAATCCCAACACTCTGGAGGCAGAGGCAGGAGGATCTCTGTCAGTTCAAGGCCAGCCTGTTCCATACATTGAATCCAGGACAGCAAGGGCTACAAGAGAGACGATCTTGAAAAACAAACAACCCCCCCCAAACAAAAACAAAAACAAAAGAAAGGAAGAAAGGAAAAAAGAAAACCAAACTAACCAACCAACCAGAGAATATCCAGCTTGCTCTCCAACATTCCCTTGGTCTGTCTGTCTGATTGTTCCCGACCGAGGAGATCATTGCTCTGTTTAGCCATAGACACCATGGAAGCTGGTTGGCAGTGGGCCATCGTGAGCGCTGATAGACTAGACCCTTATGCTTAGGTGATAGACTAGACCCTTATGCTTAGGTGATAGACTAGACCCTTATGCTTAGGTAATAGACTAGACCCTTATGCTTAGGTGAGGTCTTTTTTAGGTTTGAACCTCTGGTAAAGACTTTGTTGCTTTGCTTTGTCTGAAGAAGGGTTTATGGGGCTGGAGAGATGGCTCAGTGGTTAACAACACTGGCTGTTCTTCCATGTGGGTTCAAACCCCAGCACCCACATGGCAGTTCACAGCTGTCTGCAATTGCCTGGTATGGTGGGGCACACCTTTAAATCCCAGCACTTGGGAGGCAGAGACAGGTGGATCTCTGTGAGTTCAAGGCCAGACTGGTCTACTGAGTGAGTTCCAGGACAGCCAGGGCTGTTACACAGAGAAATCCAAAAACAAAAACAAAAAAAAAAAAAAAAAAAAAAAAAAAAGGAAGAAGGTATGCTTCAGTCTCCTAAGTGCTGGGATCACAAGCATCAATGACTACAGCCAAACAGATACCTGTCCACTTCAGTAGAAGCCCTTTAATTGTTTCTAGATCTGAGCCAGAACAATCCAAATGGCCATCTCCCAACTCAAGATTCTCCGCAACTCCATGTTGTCTCCCAAATTCCATCCTGGGTTTGAACTGTAAAAGCTACAGAAAGGTGTCTAAAATTTTACAGTGACCTCTGAGCTCACATGCCTCTAACTCTGTGCCCTGCAGAACCTTCCCACCTGCCAAACTTCTGTCCACTTCACAGGAGACTGGTCATGACTTCAAGGCAACCAAAAGTTATTGCCATTCAAATGTGACCAACTTAAGGAAGCAGCAGGGCAGGCTAAGAATTTCTGAAAATTTCCCTTAGAGTTCCGTAAGGACTTCTATGGAAACACATGGGTACTTCCCAGAGTTCAGCGCTGGATATTAGCACATTGTATTTTGCGAGCTATGCCAGGGGGAAAAATTAAAAGCATTTTCCTCAGGTTCAAGTCAAGGATAACTAGCAATATGTATTAGTGTGTCGAGTGTCCTTTATCTTGTAATCTGCTGAATTCTCTTCTGATTAATGTGTATCCTAATATTTGAGAAAATTACCACATATAAATACGGCTTCATCGATTGCCACTCTCAATATGCTTTTAACCTCTTCAAAGGAGCCATTAACATCGCAGTGAGAAGCACACCGTCCAGCTCAGAGGATGTATGCAGGTGCTGCAATTGCCCAGCAGCACCAGTGCTGAGCTCTTTCACGAATTATCAAATGTTCCAGCTTATAAGTCAGGGGCACTTGATTTTGTATTTAACATTGACAGCACACTTGCTTTTCTCAAACATTTCTGAGCTCACTTAGAAGTGATTCTGAGTATTTTTTCACTTTGACTTCCAAAGTATACTAAACAATAATCAATACTTTGTGAATCCCAAGCACTCTGTCCCTTTACTCTCAAGTACATACATGCCATACATGCCAGCACAGAGATACATATGCACACAAATAGCTTTGTTTTACACTGTTCTGTCTCGTTTGGCTGGTGCCGGGGATTGAACCCAGGGTCTTTCGACGCTAGGCATTCTACCATTGACCTACACCCTCGGCCCTTCACATGGTAGTTTGATTGAGGGCCCTGAGAAAGGGAAGAGAGTCTGGCATCTTCTTTCACATTCTGAGTGGAAGGGCTGTTTGCTCAAACAAGGCTCTCTAGCAAAGACAGGCACATGTCCTAGCCATGCAGAAGTCTGAGTATAAGACGCAAGGAAGTCAACAGTAGTTTATTTAACATCAGTAGCAGAAAACAAGAAACTCACTAGGTAATGGTCACACAAACCAGGTGCTACTTACTGTGAGTGCTTCTACACGTTAGCCCATTCAGTCTTACCAATTCCACTTTGAGAGAGACACTGTCATCTTTCTCATTGTCCATCGATTTGATTGATTAATTGATGGTTGTAATGGGGGTTGATCCTAGGGCCATATGTATGCTTGATAAGCATGCTACCTTTTAGATTTATCACCAGGCCTTCCTTCCTTCCTTCCTTCCTTCCTTCCTTCCTTCCTTCCTTCCTTCCTCCCTTCCCCTCCCTCCCTCTCTCTCTCTTTCTCTTTCTTTCTTTGAGACAGGGCCTCTCTACATAGTCTTGGCTGTCCTGAAACTCACTCTATAGACCAGGCTGACCTCGAACTGATAGAGATTCCCCTGCCTCTGCCCCTCAAATGCTAGGATTAAAGGCGTGCACCACCATGTCCAGCTTTCTCTCCAGTCCTTCAAGAACTTTTTTTTTTCCATGTTCTTACATTTTTAGTTGTGATCCTAGCCTTTAACGGCTTAGCCATCTCTCCAGCCCTTTTTTCATTTTCTAACAGAGTCTCTCTAAGTTTAGGCTTGGTACCTAACAATTCTCCTGGCTCAGTCTCTCAAGTATCTAGAATCACAGTCCTGAACTACTTACTAGCCATTGTTTCAGCTTTTCAGAGGAGGCTAAATCACCCCACTAATCAGACAAATTAGTAACAGACTTGAACTCAGGCAATTGGACTCTACTCTGTGTTTTTAAACATTCATATTAGTAAAAACAGAAGCTGTGGCCCTCTATGACATAGCACAATGGATGTAAGGGCTGATATTGTAACCAACTATAGGTCTAAGTCCTTCTGTTTCAACCTGAGCCATGTGGCCTTGGATGTGCTTAACTCCAGTGTCTCGGCTTTCTACTCAAAATGATTTGAGGAATTCATGCTGTTGGCACATAGCTAGCAAACACTAAGGTTCTTTTTAGTTCTAGATCTATCTATCTATCTATCCATCTATCTATTTATCTATCTATCATCTGTCTGTCCATCTGTCTGTCAATCTGTCCATCCATCTACCTATCTACCTACCTACCTACCTACCCACCTAGTTATGGAGCTAGGGTAAAAAGCATACTGCATTGGACTGGGGAGTGCAGCTCAGTGGGAGAAGGCTTGACTAGCCTGCATGAGACCATGAATTTAGTCTCCAGTTATAATAGTAATAGTAATAATAATAATTAATAATAATGAACTTGACTATGTGTTTACAGTTGTTTTAGAATTGTAGAATTGTGTTCTAGAGCATTTTGTGGAGTGTTTCTTTTCATTAAAAGTCTTTAAATTAACCTTCAGCTATGCATCAGCTGCTGTCCATAGAAGCAAATGTATTATGTATTACTGTTTTGGATATTAGTTATGAAAACGCCAACCACCATTCTGAACATCAAAGTTTGCCTCCTATCAAGGGCTTGGCTTTGAAGACAAAGTACTGGCTATTCACCTCCTGACCCTGGGCCCTTCCATCCACCAGCAAAGGATGCAAAGAAGTCTCATGCCTTTAGCCGCACACGGGTGTCTCACCAAGGATGCAAATTGGCAATTCTTGGATGTTCTTGCTTGGAAGGTACCTAAGGCTGGGGATAGTCCTGAGACATGGCAGAGAGAGTCTGGCACTCACACCCCATCCTGGACATGGGGATTCAGCAACTAGATGAGGCCTCTCAGCATAGCGAGCTGGGGATGTGCTCCAACCTGGCTTGCAGATAAAGAAATCTGATTCCAAAGGCTGCAACTGGTCCAAGTCTATTTCTCAAGCCAAGCCTTCTCTCCAACCCCCTTCCTGCACTGTTCTCCTTCCAGAAGCCACACTAAAGTCAAAAGGGAGAATCTTTGGGATTTAGAAGTAGAGAAATAGCTTTAATGTCTTGAAAGGATGACCGCATTTGGACTAATGTGCATCAGGGTATTCCCTTAAGCATCAAAATGCAAAATAGCCAGACAGAACATTCTTCAATTTTTTTTTATTTTTTATTTTTATTTTTTTTTTGGTTTTTTGAGACAGGGTTTCTCTGTGTATCCTTGGCTGTCCTGGACTCACTTTGTAGACCAGGCTGGCCTCGAACTCACAAAGATCCGCCTGCCTCTGCCTCCCAAGTGCTGGGATTAAAGGCGTGCGCCACCACCGCCGGGCAATTTTTTTTTTTTTTTTAAATTATAGAGTTCTTGTTTGCTTAGATTAAGGAGTTAACTATTTGTTTCCATCAGGCCTATAAGCATCTGCTCTCAGAAAGGAGACACACTTTTGCTATGTGCAGCAGTACACTGAGCAGAACACATTGATGGCCCCAAGGGAATGGTTAATTACAAAAACGTAAATTGTACTTTTAAAGTGCAACAAAATATCATTGTATTTGACATCTGCATTAGTTCACAGTGCCCATGACTATGCATTTCAAATAAGTATTGGCTTATTTTGATCACTTCCTAGATTCTATGCATTGAACTTCTTCCTTTAGTTTTTATTTGAATAGGTTTGCTAGTCGAGTCGTCTTAGATGTCTTCAGGAAACATTTGAGTGATCGCAGAGTAAGCAGCTAATGTGTATTATGACATACTTTTTTGGGAGAGCCAGAAATGGAGCATCCCAACATCTGGCGATACATGACAGTCTTGTAAAGTACATTTATTTATTTATGTACATGTATGTGCATACATGTGGGTGCCCCAGAGCACAAGTGGAGTTTAGAGGACAGCTTGCTAGGGGCCAGTTTTCTTTTCACAATGTCAGTCCCAGTGATTTGGACCTAGGTGGTTATGGGTGGCATCTTTACCTGCAGAGCCGTGTGTGTGTGTGTGTGTGTGTGTGTGTGTGTGTGTGTGTGTGTGTGTTTTGTTTGTTTCTTTTGTTACTTTGTAGACCAGGCTGGCCTTGAACTCATAGAAATCCGCTAGCCTCTGCCTCCTGAGTGCTGGGATTAAAGGTGTGCGCCACCACACACGGCTGGATTTCCAAATGCAGATAGATGAAAATAGGCTCTTTTGGACTGGACATTAGAACAAAATCACGCAAGCAATGTGAGCTTCCATGACACTGCTATAAGATATTTACAAGCCTAGTTTATGGATACAAATATTAATGACAACAGCTATTTCAAAAAATGCTTTTCTACCACAGGCCCAGTGACTCATGCCTGTAACCCTGTATTAGGAAGGCTGAGACAGAAAGATTACTTTGAGTTTGTGGACAACCTCGGCTACATAATGTGAAGAATGGAGCCCTATTTGTTCCAGTGGTGTGTACAGTGGACTTTAAGGAAAAGGTGTGGCTGAGGAAGACTGTCAGAAAACCACATGGAGTTCCAGACATTCCAAGAGAGCTTCCATCTTCCCATTTTCTGTGAGGCCACTGTCCTTGATGCCTTGCATTCTCGAAACATCTATTAGATGAAATTGACTTCTCTTAAAGGCCCTTACAGGGGAGAGCAGATAAAAGGGTACAAATGCCACAGACTTGTATTGTCAGCAAACAAAAAGGGGCACACACATGTGCCAGCTTACAAATTACTGTTTTCATTAAAAAGGAGTTCAGAAATCAGGTTCCACTTATCATTGTTAAGACCTGAATTTTTTTTAGCCATATGATTTCATTATATGAATTACAGAACAGTAATAGAATATTATTGCTCTTCAGTCAGCTCACTTAAATTTAAGACATTCAAGACCCAATAATGCACTAAATTCTTTAATTCAAGTTATTCAAATAATATACATTTTTTAATTCGGCTTCTCACCAGGTTGTACATGCATTACAAACACAACAAAGGCCTCTTTCTTGTACAATATTTTACTCAAAAGCTGGTGAAAAATAGAAGCCAAAATATTGTGAATTACATTCTCATAATGGCTTGGCTTTGTGCTAATGCCTGACATATTCTGACTGCTAAAGAGAAGCTGGGACTGGGAAGAAGGGAGTGTTTGATGCTCTGGTACCCATTGGCACCCACGACTGCTGCCATTCTCCCCAGTGTTCTCAATGTCTAAATCAGATTATTAGCTCTGTCTTCTTTAGAGTGGTACTAACAGGTCCAGCTTTGCTACATTCGGGAAGTCAGCAGGGGACTGGTCATCTCCAAAAGGCAAAAATGAAAGGAAGGGGTAGAACTTAATGTAAATTACTATGGCTGTCCATTCAGAACTGTGGAGAACCTTTTTATTCTTTCACACAAAGCTCGTGATCAAAATCAGTCTGGGTGATTTCACAAAAACTTGTATGTATATATTTAGCAGAGTTGCAAAATTTATCTTATAGATCTAAAACACACACACACAAACCAACAACATACTAATTCTATTTAGCCATTAAAAGGAAAAAGAGTTAAAATTTAGAAAATTAGAATTACTGGGCTCTCCTTTATGGTAAAAACAAAATTCGTAGTCTTCACCACAAAACTTATACGCTAAATAGTAAGACAACTCTGTGAACTTGCCATATTTTCCAATGATGGTCAATATATGTTGTAAATAGCTCACATGAATGAATTCAACTTAATGTATTATTTATTTAAATGAACAGGAGCATGCTGTGTCTCTGAAAGATACAGACCAATCCCATTATAAGTTCATACTTCAAAAACATTATTATTATTATTTTTTTTTTTTTTTTTGGTTTTTCAAGACAGGGTTTCTCTGTGTAGCCCTGGCTGTCCTGGACTCGCTTTGTAGACCAGGCTGGCCTCGAACTTACAGAGATCCACCTGCCTCTACCTTCCAAGTGCTGGGATTAAAGGCGTGCGCCATCACCGCCCAGCTCAAAAACATTATTTTACTAAGAGAGGCTTACTTATGTATGCTAGGCAAATGGAAAACAAAAATTGATAAAGAGATTGAGCTCCTTTACCCTCATGAAGTGACATGAGCTCTGTGGGAACGGAGCTCGTTCCTTTATGCAGTGTGAGTTCAGGGGCTTTGAAAGCTCTGAGGTCCTCCAGAAAACTCTTACCCCATCCCAAAATAACAACCCACCTCCACTAATTTCTGAAATCTTTCCAGCATCTCTAACAGAAATTCTCACCTCTAATTCCTTCCTGGCAGAGTGAATACCTGGTACCTGGTCCGGTATGGAACAAGTCATTCTCGGCCTCTTGTTTAAGTCAACAAGTGTCAGCTGTACATCTTAAAACATGTGAAAACATATAGCTCTTTATGCATGTCTCAGTGAACTATAGAGGATAGACGGCAAATATGTGTTAAGACAGGGTACCTTTGGGTTGAATTCTCCCAGTCTTCACCTGGATGCATAGGTGGTTCCTTTCTCAACAAACTATAGGCTCAGGGTCACATTTACCCTTGCAAACAGAAACAGAAAGGGGGATGTATATGATGTATATATGTATGCACACAAGCACACATGCACACACACGTATAGGGAGAGGCTGGGAGGCCATGATTTCTTAATTGCATTTTACACCTGGTTAAGACAGTGCCAACAGCACAGGGAGAGGAAAAGAGTAATGGAAAGAGAACCAGTGAAAGTGCTGGAAGGTGGGAGAGCATGACACACTGGGACAGAGTGAAAGACAGAATTCACTTCTGGTAGAATTGATTTCTTGGCAGCATCTGAAGTAGAAGAAGGTGACTCTGGAAGGCATCCTCACTCTCCAGTGCTGACTGTACCCCAACTCCCAACATATCCTTTAGAAACAGCCAACATTTTTGATGCGGTTAGACCTCCTCAATCCATGCATAACAGCTGGGAAGACTTCAAGTTCTTCCTCCTGAATCTGAGTGGAATACTAAAGAAATAAAATATCCTGACAAGTTTAAATGTTGTCTTGTGATACACACGCGCACACACACACACACATAGGCACGCACGCGCACACATACACACGCACGCACACACAAAACCTCAGCTGTGAAGTATCACTGCTCTGTTTTAGTCTAATGCTACTTCTATCTTTTATCCTTTTTAATTAGAAGGCAAATTCTCAGACCGCCAGGCCTAATCCCCACACAGTGGAACAAAGCCCAGCGAAGCCTTTGAACACTGTTCAGCCGGGCAGCACAAGGCCCTAGTAACTGTTGGCAGCAGGGGCAGGACTCTGACCCTCATCTCAGCCATTCTCCTGCAGCCCATGATGCTCCCTGCCCTTCGGAACCCTATCTGTTGTTCTTCTGTTTAGACTGAAAAGACAAAAGCAGAGACAATGTGGGAAACGTAGAGGATTGGCTAGGTAGGATGCGGGGAGCTGGCGATGGATGGGACCTAGTAAATGGGGTTTCACGGGAATGGACACAGTGGGGAGAATTGGATCACCAGATTAGGTCTTTGGGTTCAAGAAATTTCTTCATCCCTCACTAAATCTTTTCACGGACAATACCACTTTTTAAACAATTGTTGCATTTCCAATTACTCCAGGAGTGTTCAAACAAATGTCCCCAAGCCCTCCATGAAAAGTTTGCTCATATTTTAAACTTGCCAGATGAAAATCAATAAAACAAATACCACTATTCTGATCAGTGGGGCACACTCACATCTCCCAAGTATTTGCACTTGTAATAATATTTGAGTCAAGAGCATAATTTGAGTTCATTCAAGCAAAACATGCAACTAGACAGAAATGTGAATTTTCAAAGCTAATGGGAACAATCATGAATCAAAAAGCCAAATTCCCAGTATGCAGATATGAAGCCCAATTGTTTGAGTTTCCTGCATTGGTTAACCGTGAATTAACGAATGAACAGTGAGATGGCAGATCCTTCGCTCACACTGAAAACTCTTCAAAATTGTTCTTAGACTGAGCTATGCACGGGAGGGAGGAGATTAACACTCAATGCCAGGACTTTGAAGGTTGTAATGGGATTTCTGAAAAAAAAAAAATATGTTTTCTGACTTGAGATCTCTGGGATGGACATTATTGGGGCAGAATGGAGGGAAAAGTAAAAATCTTTTCTTGAGAGCAGTTTTCTAAATGTGGGACTCTTGAACACAGCATGTTCATAAAGCATCATTCATTTTTCTCTTGTCTCAGGCAGAAGCATCAATGTATGATGCCCAGTGTTCAGGGTTGTTTTGTCACCAAATATAAAGTGCTACCTATCAGTGTTTTGGTGATGGCAAGTTTAATTTAAATCATAGGTGAGGGTTCAGTCCGGAGCTTAGGGGAGTCAAGACTAATAAATATCCATTTATCTGGCAAGGTTAGATTCAAAGTTAGAGCTGATTCACTCTCAAGGAAGCTTCCGAGTTTTAAGGTTTCACCAAGGCCCACTATCCTGAGCTGTGTATTTAGATGAAATCCAGTTTTGAAAAACATGAAGCATAAGAGCTTTATTTTAATTTCGGGGACACTTATTGGAAGAATATATGTTTTTCTCATTAAAGAGACAGTGCTATGCGTTGTGGTCTATTTCTGTGATATCTGTTGAATCTGGATCTTCTTCAACACCCTCTACCTTTGTGTTGCATAACCACAGCCTCTCTCCAGGTAGGAAGTAGTAAAGCAGGTGAAACGCACAATGACAATCAGATTCCACTACAGATGACATTTTATACAGAACAATGCAGTGCTATTTAGAGGCAGTCCTCTCTGAGCCAGTTTTTTGTTTTTGTTTTTTGTTTTTTTTTGCATCCATTTCTACCTTTGGTTTCTTCAGAAAAAAAACATAGCCACTCACATCCATGTTTTTATAACACACCTTATGTTAATTCCTTTTGCTTTGTTTTAAATGAAAACTGTCTGAAAAATTAGGATATTCCATTTTCTTTTTAGTGTTCCCAAGAGGTAATCAAAATTTGCAAGTTTAAAGTACCTTAAAAAATTTAAAGACTCTTTGTAAAGATAGAAGCCATTTAAAAAATATTGAAATGTTTGTGTGAATTTCACTGTCTAATGCTCCAATGGAAGTGATCAATAAATATTCACATAAAAAGAGCAAATTCATTATGTGTGTGTGTTAGTAATAATTGCAAGTCTTTCCCCAGGGGAAGGTATTTCTTGCCATCCTGCCCACTCCTGCTGTCTTCTGACAGTATACATTGCAGTGAAATTTAATGCTACACTTTCCCCCAAAGTTTCTAAAAAACAAACAAACAAACAAACAAAAAACAGGGACAGTCCTGGTGTTCAGGGAATCACAGGAGACACACTTCCGAGGAGTCCAACCCAGCACCCCTTCCACCAAGGAATGGCTGCTATATGCTATGTTTGCTCTGCCTTGGTCTACTATCATCCACCTACTCACCTTAGCCAAGTTTGTAAATAATTTTTCTAGCATAGAACAGAAAGCTTTTCAATCACAGGAATCCAAAGCTTTTGAAGAGGGCCCTTCTTTTAATTTTAATTTAGAGAAACTAAGACTTGCCCATACACTGACGGTACAGACTACGTTGTTATTAAACGCAGTTAAATATTCTCAACAATACTTGTCAGAATGTAAAAATTAAAATAATGTGTACATTTTGATATTTTCTTTCTTACGAGTCACGTAATTTGGGTGTCCATGGTAGGTCTGAGTGGAGAGGCTTGCAGAGGTTAAATTACATTTTGTGGTTAGCTTTTGTTGTTATCTCGTTCCTTTCCTGGAACTAAGCTTCCTTTACCAAGAGTCAAACCTTAGTGTCTGAAGCTTATGATGTAAATGACCACAATACCAAGCTCAACCAAAACAAATACTTAAAAAAAAAAAAAGAACGCCAGCCCTTAATTCTGTATTCTGATCCATCAGCGACTGTATAACTATATCATTAGCGATGTGCTGTAACTGGAGAAGTCCCTACCCTGGGCCTGCGCAAAGGATCAAAGAAAACATTCTCTTCTGTCTGCTGCACTTAGTGGTCCTGCCTCCCAACACTGGGATAAAAGGAACTTGCTAAACTGTTGCCATTTTGCAACATCTGCTATAATTCCCCTAAATCCAGATTTGTCTGACACAGAGAGCCGTGTTCTTACATCATTGCCATGTGACAATCTAACACCAGTCACATCAAGCTGGAGGACCGGAGCTCCAGGCTATGGTAATATGAAGGAAACCTTTTTTGCCTAGGGCAAAACACTTGTAACAAAGTATTATTCATCTGGCTAATTTAAATCTTCTCTCAAAAAGGTACCCAGAAACATATGCAGTATGCCTTTGTGAAAGGCTGCAGCAGCTCATAGGCAAATGACCTGAACCAAGGGTACAAAACCTAACGTCCTGATTAATTACAGCTAAGCGGCTCTGATACACAGCAAAGAGAATGCTGGGACTAATCCTTAGCCCTGTCCTACATTCTCAAAATAGCCCCAACTGCTGACAGTTACAAAAACAAACCTGTCTTCGGTTAAATTAAAAAAAAAAAAAGGAAGAAAGAAAGAAAAATGTGTACATTATCTCTCAATGGCCTTACAAAACAACAGTGAGGCGCATCGTTAGTGAATTCCCAGGCCAGGCAGTGTCTTGGGACACTGGAACAGGCTCTGAGAAAGTGTCCTACGAGGGGAAAAAAAAACACCAACAGCACACACAAAACTTAGAAATATTTAGGGTGTTATTATTTTCTGCATTGCAACCTTGAGTTTTTCTGAAAATTACTGCGTAAGAATTTTTTTTGAGCAGCTTGGTAGAGGTCCCAATGCTTCTGCAACAGAGATGGACGGATCTGGAGTTTAACAGCACCCCCACCCAGCCACTAGTGAGACTGAGGGTAGCCTGAGCAACATGAAGCCATGGTAAAAACCAAAACCAAAATCAAACAGACCCTTCATCAAGGTTTTGAAGGCTAGTGCTCTGTGGGTACACAAGTGCTCTCTTGTCGCAGCACCCACTCAGTGTTTGAACTTGACAGCGTACACACCACTTTCCTGCTCATGTGGAACACCACCCTAGCAGCCTGAGGAGAAAGCACGTGCTAGTTCAGCTGTAGAGCCTAAATTTTGATAATCTCTGTGTGTGTGTGTGTGTGTGTGTGTGTGTGTGTGTGTTTTCTTTCTTGATTTTCTTTTGTTTTTTCCAGACAGGCTTTCTCTGTGTAGCCCTGGCTGTCCTGCACTTGCTCTGTAGACCACTCAGAGATCCGCCTGGCTCTGCCTCTCTCATTAATTTTTTATTATTTTAACTTACGTGTATGTGTGCGTCTCTGTGTGGGTATGTGCATGTACACCTGAGTGCAGGTGCCCGTGGAGTCCAGAGGTGAGTTACAGGTGGCTGTGAGCTGCCAATGTCTGTCCAGTAGGCTGAAAGCCAAATGCTGCAAGATGCAAGAGCTATAGGGGCTTGTGCCCTCTGAGCCCTCCCTTGTCCCTCTTTGCTTTTTTTTTGTGGGGGGGTTGGGGGGGAGGTTGAGACAGGGTTTCTCTGTGTAACAAGCCCTGGCTGTCCTGGATTTACTCTGTAGACCAGGCTGGCCTCAAATTCACAGAGATCCACCTGCCTCTGCCTTCCGAGTGCTACCCTGTGTTGATTTTAACCAGTACTTGATTTCCTTTTCCTCCCTTCCTCCATTCTTGTTTTCTTCTATCTCCTTTTTCTCCTCTTTTTCCTCTTCCCCTTCTTTAGAAATTTTTTTTCATTTTTATTTTATGTGCATTGGTGTTTTGCTTGCATGAATGTCTGTATCAAGGTGTCCAATCCCCTAGAACTGGAATTACAGTTGGCTGTGATCTGTCATGTGGGTGTTGGGAATTGAACCCAGGTCCCCTGGAAGGGGGCAGTCAATGCTCGTGGAGATAGCTCTGAGCTATTCCTCCAGCTCCTCTTTTTCCTCTTCTTAAATACAGGGTTTCATGTATCCTAGGCTGGCTTCACATTTACAGTGTAGCTGAGAATAACCTTGAACTTCTTTCTGCCTTCACCACCCACATGCTGTGACCACAGGCATGTACCACCACACCCACTTTATGCATTGCCAAGGTTTGAACTCAGAGCTTCACGAATGCTAGGTAGGCGTGCGCTCTACATCCCCAGCGCTTTGATTTTCTCTGTAACACCCATTTTCTTCTCCCTCCCTCCCAGTTTTCCCTGGCACTGTTTGTTTCTATTGGCTCTCGAGGCATATTCTTCACTTTTTGTCACTCTGTACCCTAACTTTCTGAATTAGGGTGGCTCCTCTTCTGATCAATGGAGCTGAAACTCGGAAGAAATTCACCTTGGTTATCAACATTTCCAGAATTTTGGGCAATATATCGACCTGGTCATAACCGCATTAGATGCAGATGTTTCCCTGAAGCCTGTAGCTCTGACTAGGTTCAGAGACACAGGGAAGAAATAATTGTTACTTCTTGTGTTGGGATATCCAACAGGACGGTCCTTTAGAGATAAAATGCTACTTTACTATTCACCAAGATGGTTTCTTGAAGACTATTTTTTTTCTAATTAAAAAGTAAAATGTTGCCAGTCAGTGGTGGCCTAAGCTTTTAATCCTAGCACTCAGGAGGCAGAGGCAGGAAGATCTCTGTGAGTTTGAGAAAGTCTCATCACAACCAGGGCTACACACATTTTCAACCCTGTCTTGAAAAATAAGACAAAACTAAACTAAAAAAGTTACCAAGTATGACGATTTCTGCCCTTACTTGAATTTGAACTTCATGTCACTGAAGTCAGGTTTCTCTTTTTACCTACCAGTCTCTTCAGGGTGTAGGAGGGACTGTAGAGGGCACAAATTTGGGATTAGGGGTCCACACTGGTTCTCACTCCTATAGGAATGACTCGATTGCGCTGAACCTCAGTTTCTTCAGCTATAAAAAGGGGCAAAGAAGGCCTACTTCACTGGCTTCCCGGAGAACAAGTGAGAGTCAAAGTAAAGACCCTCTTCACCACAGCGATTCCATCAGACTCAAGTCACCAGTTCATTTCGTATAACAGGGAGGAGCTGTTTAGGAAAGTCGAAGGCCTTGTCAATGTCATGATCAGGGAAGAGGTGTGACAAAAGCAAGGTCTGTAACAGTCAGGGATTCCCATCTGCCTCAAAGGAACTCATCACTAAACTGCAGGGTCCTTGCTCTCTGGGAGGGTAAAATAGCCACACTTCTTGTTGCACCATGTCTTTAGATATTCCAGGAAAGCAGAAGGGGGGAAAAAACCCCTATTTATCAACCTCTAGTTTGTAAGGCATTTTCATTCCTCCCCCAGGGTCAGGGTTTCTCTACACAGCCCTGGCTGGACAGGAACACCGTGTAGATCAGACTGTCCTTGAACTCACAGTGGTCCTTTTGACTCTGCCTCCTGAGTGTTGGGATTCAGATATGTAACACTGGGCTGGAGAGGTGGCTCAGCGGTTAAGAGCACTAGCTAGTGCTCTTCCAAAGGTCCTGAGTTCAATTCCCAGCAACCACATGGTGGTTCACAACCATCCACAATGTGATCTGATGCCATCTTCTGGCTACAGGTGTACATGCAAATAGAACACTCATATGCATTAAAGAAAGAAAGAAAGAGAGAGAGAGAGAGAGAGAGAGAGAGAGAGAGAGAGAAAGAAACAAAGAAAGAAAGAAAGAAGGAAGGAAAGAAAGAAAGAAAGAAAGAAAAAGAAAGAAAGATGTGTAACACTATGCTTGGCTGTTAGGTATTTTTAATAGGTTACCTCTTTTTCTGCCTCCCAAGTGTTGGGATTAAAGGCATGCGCCACCACCGCCCTGCAATGGTTACCAATCTAAAGGTTACCTCTTTAGATTGAAGTTGTACCCAGTTGTTAGAGTGGTCACACACAATGCACAGAAATACTGGCTCCATTAGGCACTCTATAAACTAGGTGCGTCATGGATGCCAGGAGAGGTAGAAGACCAGAGTTTCAAGATCATCTTTTGTTTCATGACAAGTTCCAGGCTAGCCTGTACAACATGAGACCCCCACATGGGAAAAAAAAAGCCACCTCTTTACTTAATCCAACAATTCTTGAAATCATTTCATTTCCACAAAGCAGAATCCAGCGGCACTTGTGTAGAGTGTTAAGGAGGACGATGAACAGGCATGTGCCAGGTCCAAGAACCTGGGCCTCTGAATGCAGACCAGGCTTGTTCCATTCTGATTCATGACCTTTACTCACTGCCCATCTGCTTGGAGGCATGGAGCGGTGGCCAGACATCAGAGACGGAACCCTGCACCTTTGCCCATGCATTCTCTGCAGCAGGGGCAGAGTGCAACCCGGAACGTCCTCTACTACCTCAGCAAAACCACCAGCTTTTCGGGAATGAACCCCAAGTAGGAACCAATCTTAAGTGAAAAATGGAAACCATGAAGCTGGGTGAAGCGTGGTGGCCTATGCCTTTAATTCCAGCATGTGGGAGGCAGAGGCAGATGGATCTCTGAGTTCAAGGCCAGCCTGGTCCAAGACAGCCAGGCTACAGAGAGAAATCCTCCTCAAAGAAACAAAACAAAACAACAGCAACAAATCATGAAGCTGGGGCGTGGTGGTGCACATCTTTAATCCCAATGCTAGGAGATAGACACAGTTAAATCTTTTTTAGGTTCAAGGCCAGCCTGGTCTACATAAGGAGTTCCAGAATATCTGGGGCTACATAGTGAGACCTTGTCTCAGAACAAACAAACAGAAAACAGAAACCAGGGTTCAGCTACCCAGTCAATCAATTGAAAAGCCAAGGCTGGGGCTGGAGAGATGGCTCAGCAGTTAAGAGCACTGGCTGCTCTTCCAAAGGACCTGGGCTCAAATCCCAGCACCCACATGGCAGTTCACAGCTGTCTATAGGCTGGGCAGGCGTAGTGGTGCATGCCTTTAATCCAAGCACTCGGGAGGCAGAAGCAGGCCAGCCTGGTCTATAGAGTGAGTTCCAGGACAGCCAGGGCTGTTACACAGAGAAACCCTGTCTTGAAAAAAAAACTAAAAAAAAAAAACAAAACAAAACAAAACTGTCTGAAATGGCCAGGTATGGTGGGGAAGTACTTGGGAGGCAGAAGCAGGCAGATCTCTGGAAGTTCAAGGCCAGCCTGGTCTACAGAGTCAGTTCCAGGGTAGCGAGGGCTACACAGAGAAACCCTGTCTCAAAAATCCTAAAAGAAGCCGGGCGTGGAACTGGAGAGATGGCTCAGAGGTTAAGAGCACTGACTGCTCTTCCAGAGGTTCTGAGTTCAATTCTCAGCAACCACATGGTGGCTCAAAACTATATATAATGAAATCTGGTGCCCTCTTCTGGCCTGTAGGCGTACATGCAGACAGAACACTGTATACATAATAAATAAATAAATCTTTAAGAGGGGGGGGAAGCCAGGCCTTTAATCCCAGCACTCGGGAGGCAGAGGCAAGTGGATCTCTGTGAGTTCGAGGCCAGCCTGGTCTAAAAGTGAGTCGAGGACAGCCGGGGCTGTGACCCAGAGAAACCTTGTCTCCAAAACAACAACAAAATCCTAAAAGAAAAAGAAAAGCCAAGGCGCTGGAAACCAGGCCAGGGTGCTTTGGGATGTGGAGACGATCCTCAGGTAAGAGTTCTTCCTCACAAACATAGGGAACAGAGTTAAAACCTCCACCCTTCACCTAAAAACCCAGGTGTGGCTATATGCATACCAGTGACCCTAGAGCTGAGGGGTCTTGAGATGTGGGCACCACTGGGGCTTGCTGGCTGCCAGCCTAGCTGCAGGTTGTGTGAGAGCCCCTTCTCAAGGGAGTAAGGCATAGAGTGGAAGGGCAGGAAACTGTCCTTTGCGCCGCTCCACATATATGCCGGTGTACTGCATACCTGTGTGTATATGAACATATGCACACACACACACACACACAGAGAGAGAGAGAGAGAGAGAGAGAGAGACAGAGAGAGAGAGAGAGAGACAGAGAGAGAGACAGAAACAAGTGACAGGAAACTTGGATGAAACTTACTTCCAGGAGAAATAGGAGCTCAATGTCACATATTTTATGGCATTTCTACTTTATGTTTATTATTTTCATTTGTATACATATGTATGTGCCTGCCTTAATGTATGTGCACTGCATGCATGCAGGTGTCTGAGGAAGCCAAGGACATGAAATACCCTAGAACTGGAGTTACAGGCAGTTGTCAGCTGCCGTGTGGGTGCTAGGAACTGAACCTGGGTCCTCTGCAAGAATGGTAGGCACTCTTAACTACCGAGCCATCTCTTAAGCCACGAATAATGCACATACTTTTAATTATATGCATGCTAGAAGTTTTTCAAAAGCAAATTACTGACTGGGTGTGCTGATACACTCCACTATCCAGGCAATCCCAGCACCTGGAGGCTGAAGGAAGAGGATTGCCAAGTTTGAGTCAAGCCTGGTTCATAGTGAGACCCCAAGGTCTATAGGAGGGGAAGCAGGTTATTGATACAGGTGGGGCCTCTGACACATTGATTCCCACAGATCTTTTCTACTTTCCCTACAATCCAGAGGCCATGGCCTATGCATTTACTAGGGACCAGGGACATAAAACAAAATGAATTTAAAGAATTCACAAGTTAGGAGACTGGAGAGATGGTTCAGTGGCTAAGAGAACAGCTCTGTGGGTTGGTTCCTTGAGTCCCTCCCTCCCTCCCTCCCTCCCTCCCTCCCTCCCTCCCTTCCTTTCTTCCTTCCTTCCTGGCTGTTCTGGGGACTGGACACTATCAGAGTGTGAAGCCGTCAGCTGCCCCCCACCTTTTCTTCTTTGGAGGTAGGTAGGGTTACAGAAAATCACTGAAACTAGCCTTGAGCTCATTCTGTAGCAGAGCAGCCCTTTAACTTGCAATCCTCCGGTCTCATCCTCCTATGTAGCTCAGATTACAAACCTATAACACCAGGCTCAGTTTGCATATGTAATTCTTTGGGCAGCAGGGTGTGGTGACTCAGGTATTTGGGAGGCAGAGGCAGGTGGATCTCTGTGAGTTCAAGACCAGCCAGGTTTACATATTGAGTCCCAGGACTGTCAGGGCTATGTAAAGAGACCCTATCTCAAACAAACAAATCCCCCAACAACAAAAAAGTCCTTTGTCCAGGCATGAGGACATTCCTCACTGAAGACATCGGTCTAGCCTGTGGAAGGTCTGGGGTTTGACGCTTTGCACTGCTAACATGAATGTGGGAGTGTATCTCAGGGTATCTGGATGCCTGCAGCTATGAGTAAATGCTGTATTCCTGTGTTAAAAGTTAATGATGGGCATAGTGGCGCACGCCTTTAATCCCAGCTTCTGGAGGCAGAGGCAGGCGGATCTCTGGGAGTTCAAGGTCTGCAAAGTGAGTGTAGGACAGTCAAGGATACACAGAGAAACCCTGTCTAGAAAAACCCTAAAAAAAAAAAAGTTAACAAATTGTTTTGAACTCTTGAACTGCAAAGGAACATAAATTCTTTTTTTTTTCTATTTTTTCTTTCTTTTTAGACAGGGAGTCTGGCCTCAAACTCACAGTGACTGGAAAAATCATTTATTTTTTTTAAAAAAATTTATTTATTTATTTATTTTTACTTTTGTTTAGGTTTTTCAAGACAGAATTTCTCTGTGTAATAGTTGTGGCTGTCCTGGACTCACTCTGTAGATCAGGCTGGACTTGAACTCACAGAGATCCACTTGTCTCTGCCTCCCAAGTGCTGAGATTAAAGGCATGTGCCACCAAGCCCAGCCATTACGGATGGTTTTTAACTGCCATGTGGGTGTTGGGATTTGAACCAGGGTCCTTTGGAAGAGCAGCCAGGTGTTCTTAACCACTGAGCCATCTCTCCAGCCCCGGGAATATCATTCCTATTGGCGATAAAATACATGATTCTTTGGGAGCCACTGAGATCCGCTTCCTGTATTCAGGAGCTGGCCAGAGAGGGAGGGAAGAGAGCCTTGTAAAAAAAAGTCCTGTGGTTCCCTCCACTTACCGTCTCAGGATGCTAACAACCTTTCTTGAATCTGTTAACACTTTCTGTTTTCTTCTGAAAACTTTCTTGGTGGATGTGAAGGAAGAGAAGGCGGGAGGGGATGATAAAGGGTACTGTCAAATTGATTAAGTGAGCGCTCATTAGAGAACACAACAAGAGGTAAGATCTGCATATGGGTTGCTTCAGTGGGTCTGATCCTGATAAAGTGGAAAAGACAAAAAAGGGACTGAGACCGTCCTGGCTGGAGGTACTTGAGGGGTGGTTGGGGGAAGGGAAGGTCCCTAGCAGTAACTGTCTTTTGGCACAACAGTAGAATAGTTACTGGCTACATAGCTTTAATTCCGACCCACAGCCTTGGTTTATAGAAACTTGTACCACAGTCATAAAAAATTAACCTGACTGTTCCAGGACACACTGGCTACCTCCTTCATTTCTTTAACAGGGGTTTGTTTTCCTCGTTTTCTTTCCATTCCTCACAAGACCCTCTATCCACCACCCCAAGGCCCTGAGGTACCAGAGAACAGAAATAAAACCAAATTCACAACCTGTTGGTCCAAACAAACAAATTATCCAGGTTAAGGATTCAGCTTCTGGATAATCTCAAGGATTTTCAGAGCAGATCACGGTCCTTTTGTGTCTCACAAAATTAGACCCAGTACTTGTTAAGAAGCAATTTCCAATTGTCCTCATCTGAGAGCGTGGCCTAATATGATAGCCCATATATAACCTTCGTGATTTTTAAGGACAGATGTTTCACACTGTCAGTTAGGCACGTTTGGTAAATGATCACTCATTAATTCCTGATTAACTTGCAAATCGTAACCGGAAAATCCCTTACTGAAAAGATGTTAGATAGCATGGGGTGGTGGCGCACACCTTTGATCCCAGTACTCTTGAGGCAGAGGCAGGAGAATCTCTGTGAGTATGAGGCCAGCCTGATCTACAGAACGAATTCCAGGACAGGACAGCCAGGGCTACATAGAAAAACCTTGTTTTAAAAAGCGAGTAGAGAGACGTGGGGGGGGGGGGAGGACAGAGAGAGAGTCTGACCCATAGACCAAGCCTAGTTCAGGCTGCTTTAGAGTGAAAAGATGTTGTGACATTAGATAAGCCTCCATTGGAACAAAGTCTTAGTTTTAAAAATAGCAAAACCAACCAAACAAACAACCCACTTTTTCTTTCAGGCTTAGACAGAAGAGAGCATGCATACTTGGGACATGGCTCAAACTGTCTTGAAGACTTGGAAGAAAGTAAACAATGATAATCTTATTGTCAAAGGGTGTCTTCTGACAAAACACCTGCAGACTGCCACAAGGCAATTTGCACACTCGGGGCCCCTGGACTGGTTTGTAACATAAGTGCTTCAGACATCCTGTTCATTACAAATTTAGGATGTAAAGTCCCAGATTTGCTTGGTATATTTAAACCTCCATTAGTATAGTTCTCTCCTTCTTTTGTTAAGCATAAACATTTCCAATCACCTTAGATTCTAAAGAGAAATGAGACGATTAAATTCCTGCACTCGTGGTGACATTTAATAATCTGATTCTGGTGAGGAATATTGAATCCTTTGCCTTCCCCAATCATACATTTTAATTCTGGAACACACCTTCAAAGCGCAGGGACATTGCTTAATTAAAAACAAGGGAGCACATTTGTAAGAAAGGATATCAATTTGTTACTTATATATAATTTAACTTGGTTTTGAAAAAATGAACAGAGACTGGTAAGTTCCATAATTGCCCTCCACAGCAGAGAAATCAGTGTAGGAGAGAAGAAAAGAACAGTAAGACACACATGTTAGTAAAACATTTCTTAATATGACACAAGCGGAAGAAAATGCTACTTTACATTTGTCCTCAACAAGGCTAACTGTTAGTCACTGAGTTAAAAAGTGCACTTTTAAAACTAATTCCTTGGTCAGAAGACAGTCACATCTAGAAGCTCCTCATTGATATGCTCTAACGGTCAGTCACATAGGAGATTAATAGCAAAGTCACTGGCTAAAGCAACCAGGAACCTGTTGATTAACAATAAGCCTCCAAAAATAAGATACCAGATTGCAAAGCAAAATCAAGACCCGGGGCAACAAGTGCTTCTGTAATTTATGCCTTCTTTATATGAGGCCATAAAGCTCCTTTATAAACGTGTTTTCCAGGCCCTGCTGTGAGCTGTAGGTGTGAGCTTTTCAGCTGATTTATTAATTTTAGTTTCAATCAACGTGTCACCTGCAGACACAAAAATGTAGGCCTCACCACAGAAAATACAATTTAAGAAAGAAAAAAGAAAAGAAAAGAAAAAAACCCACAGGGCTTTAATTCAGGAAACTTTGCCAGCATTTTTTTTTTAAAGTTAAACACTGAGATGCCTGTTATTTGAGATTTAAATCAATCCCAAGCAATATAAATTTAAAAAATTAAAATTAAACATTTTTGTCATACTTTGAAAGTCAGTTTGAGACCAGGGGAAGGATAACTTTGAGTGTGGCAGAACAATTGGGTTCTCTTGTCAGAAGGGATACATTCTCCCCAAAGAAGTGAATGAACAAGTCCCCTGGACAAAATGTGCAAAAAATTCTCAATTAGTTGTCTTTATTTAGTAAGCACTATGGGGTCCTCAACTGCACTACAGAATTATGGCAAGAAAGCTGAGCTCCTCACTTGCTTTGTTAACATTCTCAGAGTGCTGCTGATAGCAGGCTGTTACCTCCAAGAGCTGTTGGTGGGACCCCTACACTCCCAGGCTTTGTCCTTTTGTCCTTCCAAGCCAGCAGGAAGTACTACCCCATGTTCAGGGCATTCTGGGATACCTTCATTCCATTCACAGTTTGCATTACCGACTGAGCACCAAGTCTTTTGTTATTGGCTATGACCATCACAGTTACAGGTTTAAGTGGGGGAAGAAAAGCAATCTGGATCAGTCAATTCTAAATGAAGGTTTAGGAAGTAGCCCCTTCCAAATGAACATCCTTGTTAGGGATGGAGTGGTCTCACATGGCCAAAGCCCCACAGGAAATCCAGATCCTGGGTTCTAAAAGGGTCGCTGGCATTCTTTTCATATCCAAACTCCCTTAGGCAAGGGGACTGAAGTGGCAATGGGTTAATGAACATTCTAGAAGGACTCCTTACAATCTAAGCTTTTACATCATTCATTTGACTTCTGCTCTCCCCAGCCCCCAAACCCACCTGCCTCTAACAACCCACCCCTGAAAGAGAGAAAACAAGGAAGACAAAAACAAAAAGAGAAAGAATCTGCAGCAAGCGCCGGGTCAGAAGTGCCTTTTCTAAAGAAGAGGGTATTTGCGGCTTCGGGGAAAACACTATCACTGACTAAATTAACAAGTTGTCTTATCAACTGCCATAAGCCTGGCAGTCTAATTAATTTAGCACTGATCAATAGTCCTGAACGAGGCATTGATTTCTGCCTCCTGACAGGGCCACAGCTGAAATCACTTTCTCCCTCTGCCAGATACACAGAGGCACCCAAGGCTTACGTATTAGAGCATTAAGATTTTATTTCTCGCATCCCATATGGGAAGCTATGTATTTTATGAACCAGCTATAAGCACAAAAATCGGGTTGAAAAAATGACTGTAAGAGAAGAGGTTCCACTAACCAGGCCTGGCAAACAGTGCTCGGCCGATTCTGCTTTTGGAGGCAGTGTCCTTTGAGTGAGATAAAACATAGAGAAAGGAAAAGGAAGGAAGTGTAGGGCCGGGCTTCAGACAGGAATGCTGGAACTCCTGAAACAGGCAGGGAGGGCTTAGAGTCTCTAAAGAGTAACACCCTCTAACTCTGAGTTTTGAAATGCTGAAGATATTGTATTGGGAGTATTCTGACCTGGAGTAGGAAAAGCAGTCAATGCTACCCAACTAAGGGCAGAAGCAGATGGTTAAGCTCCTCATAAGGAGAACACCAGGAAGATCCATCACAGATTTGTTCTTCCTGTTGGAGCTGGTAATCTAAGGGTGGGGGAGGCATAGGGAGGACTTCCCATGCCACCGCCCCACTCAGTGACAATAGTATTGTGATGTATTGGGGTGAAAATAGTTTAAAATATTTGATGTTCTAATTTCTATCTTGACTGATAAGAATATATTGATTCTCTTAAAACATGTACTCTTTAAAGGGCTATGTTTGTCTTGTTTTCTTGTGCCCCGGTGACATTCCCTTGTGTGTGTGTGTGTGTGTGTGTGTGTGTGTGTGTGTTTTATGGCCCCCTCTCTGTTTGGGCGGCTGTTCCTCCTCATTGTGTAAATCTTCAACCCTGCTTGAACACAGGTGAGAGTCCTACAGTTTCCCCTTTACTCCTGGCCACTGGACAATTTTTCCCACCAACGCTTAAACAATACTTGAAATAAGTAGTGTGGGACTTTTAAAATATCTTAAAGATGATGCCTGCCTGAGGTTTCAAACATGTGAAGAAAGATGGCAACTAACAGGCTTGTCTATTTCAGAATGATTTTTAAAAATTCAGTACACATTACCCCCCTACACACACACACACACACACACACACACACACACACAGTCAAATGAAGAGAATTGAAAGCATGTTCCTTCTGTTCCCAGGTTGAAGAAACCATCCAAGATATCCCAAACAACAAGAGTCATCTTCTTTTTTGTGTGTGTGCATTTATTTAATGTCATGTAGTTTATTAAAATGTTAAATGTATTTGTATACGTATATTTTAAATGTCCCACCCTTAATCTCTTTGGGGTCTTCATGAGTTTCTGTGGCACTTTACAAAAGATCTTTATGGGCGAAAGGATGGGACAACCTTGCCTTATATGTGTGGCTCACACCATTAATTGCCCCATCTCCTTCAGCGAGGCCTTATTCCTATGTAAATACCCTTGCATAATGTTACAGGCCATTGTTAGGCCAGCGCCAGTCGGTCGCCACTTACATGCATTTTTACTTCAATCCGCTGCTCAGAGAATGAAAAGATGTCTGGATTTAAGCTGTTTACCAACTGGGCTGAAGCTGCAGAGCAGCAGAACTGAAGAGAGCCCCAAGCATCTGCAGGGACAAGCTTTTACAATGTGAGCAGCCATTTTCAGCTGAATTATTAACCCGCTCTGAAACTCTTCTAAGCTATGCCTTTTTAAAAGAACAAATGTGCTGAACCAAACATGAATGAACCAGAACTATGAAGACAGAAATCCTCTAAAGCACTATTGAACACAACATAGGTTTGTAGTCAGGTTGTCTCAGTTGCCTGCTCCTAGCATCGTCGAGGGTGATAATGCTGGCTCAGTTGTGGCTATTGCCTGGTAATTAGACAATAGTGCACTACAGTAAAAACAGCCAGGCAAGGACCTCGCACTCAGAGTCAGAAAGCAGTATAGAGAGATGAAAAGGCTGAGCTGATAGCTGGCCAGTTGGACCCGATATGGATTTGGTCACTAAAACACAGTGATCTTTAGGTAGAACATGGAAAAAAAAAATCTCCCAAGGTCCAAACCTCTCTGACTCTGTGCATCTTGTGGCCTCATGGTGCTTATACTGAAAAAAGAAATCATTTGTACTTTCTAGTTGTAGAGCTACCCCAGAATGATACACTACGAAAATAAAGGTGCAAAATTCTATCAAAAGGAGCTAGCTAATAGAATGTGCTGCTGGCCAAGGACACCGTATTTATGAAATGGTACCACAGTCTGAGTAGTTGGTATCAGCCTAAGGAAACTCTCGGTCATTTGCATGCTTATTAGAACCCAATGAGTGCTTAATAAGTGTTTCTATATGACAGAGGAAGCATCTGTACCCATACTAGTGCCACAAGAAAGATGGACACCCCCCTCCCCCAGGTTGGGGAAGCGGTCCGAGTTAATTACCATCACAATGCGATCAAGTACCCCAGTCATTGCTGAAAACCATTTCTATTAACGACTCAGCCTTGCCTCTGCAGGTCTGCTGCAGCTCCTCAGCCTTGCCTCGCCGCAGCACTGATAACCTTTCCTGAAGAAAAATGCATATAACATTGTCTCATCTAATAAAAAACTCAGAGAGACATGGAAAAATAACGGCACATAAAGTTCATGCCAGTGAGCCCTGCCTTTGGCTGGTGGAAGCTTCCATATGCTGCTGTTGTTTACTCTGGGAGGAAACTGAGTCACTTAACATTTCAATAGGTTAATCAATTGGCAATTAAATGGAGAAATTGGTTAACTCTGAAAACAATTAACATGATACTCCATTAAGTACACTTTCTAATTGCTGCCGCTGTGAGTAGAAATTAACGCTCCTGTTAAAGCACCCAACTGGGGTGGCACCGTGTGTGTGTGTGTGTGTGTGTGTGTGTGTGTGTGTGTGTGTGTGTGTATGTGCGTGAGTGTGTGTACGCAGGTGTATGTGTATGTGTGTGGTGTTTATGTGTGTGTGTGGGGGGGGGTGTTTATGTGTGTATGTGTGTGTGTGTGTGTGTGTCTGCTTGAGAAACTAGAATTAGCTGAAAAGTTGGGTTTTATTCTCTCAACTTCAGTTTTAGCAGAAGGGGAACAATGTGTAATTTTTTCATTCTTTTAAGAGTTTAAGTTTAGTTGTTGAAATATTTGATTTACAATAATTAATTAAAATGACCCGAACCTCTCCCATCAAATTACAGCTTAATGAACAAAATGAGGAATTTCTCCTTTTGCCCATTTTGTGGACCGGATTACTTTTCAGGATCAGGTAAATTCCAAGATTTCTTTTCTAATTCAACAATGTAACACACATATCTTAAAGTTAGAATTTTTTGCTGAACGTTTCTTATGAATGGTTGTATCCTGACTTCAATGTAAAATGGTGACAGTGCTTGCTAGTCAACTCTTTTAAGTTGAAAGGCCTCAGGTTTGAGATTTCATAGGCTAACATACATGACAACTATGAGAACAAGGGAAATTAATGCTAATTTGCAAAAGAAGTAAGTGATTTTTTTTTATGAGTCAGGGTTTCTCTGTGTAGCCCTGATTGTCCTTTATAGACCAGGCTAGCCTTAAACTCACAGAGATCTGCCTGCCTCTGCCTCCTGAGTGCTGGAATTAAAGACATACGTAAATGATGTTCTTAAAACATGTCAAAAACAAAGATATTTTAATTAATTTTTTAGAGTGTGTGTGTGTTTGAGTATGCCATGGCACACAAATAGAAGTCATAGGATGACCACTTTCAGGAGTTAGTTCTCTTCGTTTACCATGGGGATTCTGGGAACTTAGGATGTCCAGCTTGGGAACAAGTGCCTTTACCCACTGTGCTGGAGAGCTTAAAGTCAACTTGACACAAGCTGGAGAGATGGCTCAGTGGTTAAGAGTACTAACTGCTCTTCCAAAGGACCCAGGTTCAAATTCCAGCACCCACATGGCAGTTCACAGCTGTCTGGAATTGCCAGGTGTGGTGGCACATGTCTTTAATCCCAGTACTCGGGAGGCAGAGGCAGGTGGATCTCTATGAGTTCAAGGCCAGCCTGATTTACAAAGTGAGTCCAGGACAGTCAAGTATATAAAGAGAAATCCTGCTCAAAAAAACCTTAAAAAACAAAGGAAAAAGAAAATGTCTCCCTAAGATTGGGCTGTAGGCAAGCCTGTAAGTATTTTCTTAATTAGTGATCAATGAGGAAGGGTCCAGCCCATTGTGGGTGGTAGCATCCCTGGGCTGGTGGTCCTGAGTTCTACAAGAAAACAGGCTTAGCAAGCCATGTGGAGCAAGCCAGGAAGCAGCACCCCTCCATGGCCTCTGCATCCGCTCCTGCCTCCAGGTTCCTGCCTTTTTTTGCTAGTTCCTGTCCTGACTTCCTTTGATGATAAATAGTGACTAGGAAGTATAAGCAAATAAGCCCTTTCCTCCCCAACTTGCCTTTTAGTCTTGGGGCTTCATCTCAGCCCTAGCAACATGACTAGGAAACCCACTCACCATTTCATTGGCTCCGAATAAGCATTGTTAAATGAATATGTTTGAGAGCTCATAAACAATTTTAACTTATATAAAGGATCTCCACATCCTCCTCAGTAACTTTAGTATCTGTGGATATACCAAGGTGAATAAGACAAACTCCACTTTGAGAGACTAATGGTCCATCAGTGAGAAAAATGCCATTTACATAGCCCTTAATCCCAGCACCCCAAGACCTCAGAGTCAGGCAAAACGACTTCTGTGAGTTCAAAGCCTCATATACATAGAGAATTCAGGCCATCCAGACCTTTATAATGAGATTCTGTCTTAAATACTAATGAATGCTTCACACACACACACACACACACACACACACACACACACACACACACACTTACATATTCACACACTTGAATGCATGAAACATGGGCACTAGAGATGTATACGAGCTATGAAAACACTGGTGGTTGCTAAAGACACAGAAGTGCTGGGCATGGTAGTACACGACTTTAATCCTAACACTTGGGAGGCAGCGACAGGAAGATCTCTGTTAGTTCGAGGCCAGCCTGGTCTACAAAATGAGTCCAGGACAGCCAGGGCTATTACGCAGAAAGACCCTGTCTCGAAAAACCAAAAAACCAAAATGAAACCAAAACCAAGATCAAAAAAAACAAAAAAAGACACAGAAGTAAGATTACTAGTGTGGGATATATTAAAAGCCAAGGATGCCCCAATTTGCATAACACTGACATGGACAAAGAGGCTAAACCAAACAAAGAAAAGGAGGGGGGGGACAAAGGGCTGGAGACCCCAGAGTCAAGGGAAGAGGGGATGCCTAATACTCTAGAAGACTAGTGGGATTGGAGTCATGTGTACCCGTGGTTGTTTGGAGTGACGAAGTCACTTTGCATTTCTTATAGGGTGTGGAGTTGATGGGAGAGGAAAGACAGATCCACGCTGACATTCTCTGTGAGAGGCTTGGTTAGCTTAAAGGTGACATCCTGCCAGAAGGTAGCACTAATGTTTGGTTAGTCCAGAGGAAGATGGTGAGATTTGCTACTGCTTGTGGTGCTGATGGTGCTGGTGGTGCTGGTGGTGATGCTGTGGTGATGCTGCTGCTGGTGATGCTGGTAGTGATGCTGGTGATGCTGCTGCTGGTGATGCTGGTGATGCTGCTGGTGGTGGTGCTGGTGGTGCTGGTGATGCTGGTGATGCTGCTGCTGGTGATGCTGGTGGTGCTGGTGATGCTGGTGATACTGCTGGTGGTGGTGCTAGTGGTGCTGGTGATGCTGGTGATGTTGTTGGTGATGCTGGTGATGCTGTTGCTGGTGATGCTGATGCTGGTGATGCTGGTGATGCTGGTCGTGGTGGTGTTGCTATTGTTGGTGTTGTTGGTGATGTTGCTCATCATGTTGGTAGTTGTATGTCTGCTTCCCAGAGTTCTAAAAGAAGGACATGACTTAGATGGATGAAAAGTATTATCACTAAAAGGCTAGTTGCAATTAGAAATAATACCCTATAGTCCCTCATCTTCCTTGTGATGGGGCCTTCCTCTAGGGCCACTCCTCCACTCATACAATTTTATTCATTCATTCAACACACATTAATGGATGTTAGCCATACTCTGACTACTATTCTTTAGAATTTTGAGTTGTTAGAGAGTATTAATTCTTAGCACACAATGAGAAATAAGACAGACAAGGTGCCAGCCCATGAGAAACAGAGAGTTCCTAGAAAGAATCCTACTTTTCTTTTTTTCTTTACTATAAGATTGTGGAAACACAACCATGAAAGATCTTGTAGAAGAACATTCTGGAAGTTAGGGTTCCTTGTACCTCAAGAACATCTGTGCAGTTAACCTCTTCCCTACTGCATGAATCACCATTTAAAACCTATGTAAAATGGATTATATATTACCTTGAATTCATGTGTTCAACATGGCCTCGCTAACCACCAGGGAAACTCCCTGAAGCCAGGGGCAGTGTCTTTGCTGTGTCTGTGTCTGTGCTGGAGTTAGTCTTCAGGACAGTGTTGGTTACTTGGCCTTCACTGTCAAGAAGAAGGCTTTTATGAGCTATAAATGAGGATTCACATCCTTTTCTTAGTTTGCTCTTGGAACTTTTTTGAGTGATCTTCGATGAAGAAGTCCACACTTGCGGCATACAGTCATTGTCCCAAATTTTTATCTGAATACAAAGTTGACTAGGAAAAAATGTTCCCATCTACATAATAGTTGCGTTTGCCCATATGATAAAACTTTAGTCCATGGGATGTAAAACGAACAACACATGCAGCTTCCAAGGAGGGAAATTAAAAGAGGCTTCTTCCCCTTCCCCATTTCTATTTCTGTTCTTGGTCTTGTGGCTTAGAAGGTGGCTATGACACCCTTTTGGAGACATGCAGACACAAGTCACATTTGGGAGTTATCAGGGACGATAGACTGGGTCACAGGTGACCAAATTATGTCCTTTCCAGACTTGGGGGCTTAAATACTCTTGATTTCTACATGAAAAATAGCTAGATTTTTTTTT
>CAJQZJ010032031.1:8270583-8291054 GCA_907164525.1 Lophiomys imhausi | reverse complement strand
TTTTTTTTTCTGTTTTTGGTTTTTTGAGACACAGTTTCTCTGTGTAGTCCTGGCTGTTCTGGAACTCACTCTGTAGACCAGGCTGGCCTCAAACTCAGAGATCCACCTGCTTCTGCCTCCCCAGTACTGGGATTAAAGTTACGTGCCACCACTGCCAGGCTAAGGTTTTTGTTTTGTTTTTTAAATGTGTATGAGTGTTTGTGCATGTTTATCTGTTTACTATGTATGTGCAATGTCCTGAAAGTGTTGTTTCCCCTGGGACTGGAGTTAGAGATAATTATGAGCCTCCATGTAGATGCTGAGAATCAAACCCAGGTCCTCTGAAATAACAGCCAGAGCTGTCAACCTCCTAGGCATCTCTCCAGCCCCCAGATTCTCTTTTAATTATTTTGTGTACACACATGTGCATCTACATACACACCATAGTCCATATGTCAAAGGGCAGAGGACAATTTTCAGGAGCTGATCCTCTCCCATCATGTGGGTCTTAGATATTGAATTCAGTTCACCAGGCTTGACCACATAAAAAAATGTGGGTGGGGTGGAGTGATGGTTTAGCAGGTTGGGGGTGTTTTCTAGTCTTGCAGAGTATCCAAGGTGGGGTTCTCCACCTAGTTCAGTGGCTCACGATTTCTTATAACTGCAATTCCAGCGATGCCTCTGGACTCCATGGACACCTGCAGTCATGTGCACAAAATACTAAAGACCAAACATTCTAATACAGTACAATCCAAAGTGCTAGGGAATGACCGTAGGGGAAAAAGGTCTTCATTTTTAAAAAAATGAAATAATTATGTATATATGTATGCATGCATGCATGCATGTATGTATGTATATCTTCTTCCTTCTGCTTCAGCCTACCTAGTGCTGGGATTACAGGCATGTGTCACCATGTTTGCACTAGCCGTTCTGTTTCATTAAGAACAGAAGACTTTCTGTGCAGTAAAAACAACACAATTCATAACATACCACGTCTTGAATCTGAGCTGAAGTGCATGAGGCAGTATTGTGTGGCACTACAGCATGGATGGTGCAAAGTATGTATGTTGTAAGTTCAGAGCCCAGGCCGCAGTGAAGTCTCGTGATGCAGTGAGGGTAAGCCCTGTAGAAAACACCACGGATGCAGTACACATTTAATCTTCTATTAATTTTTGGACATTGCATATTAAGAAGCCGAGTTTTTTGTGATCTTCTACATGCAGTTTCAGTGTTGAGATCTACAGCCTAAATTGTGTAATAATACCCATGCAATTTAATTCATTTTCAGATACAGTAAACTTGTAAAAGCAAAGCTTCCAATCTAAATGTTTCTCACCCTTTAACAACTGAGCACAACCTCTGTTCGTTCTTTAATACTCACCACAGAAGTTACCCCTGGGAAGCTTCCCTTGAGACTTCTAGGCAAAGACACATGTTGCTTCTTCCTGCTTCCTGCTCCTAACCCACCATTTGCACCTCTAAGTACAAACCAAGTTCTCTAGCCTACCATTGTACTTCTGTGTTTACTCAGTGTTCTCCTGAGTAAAGATGGTATTTACCACATTTTTCCTCTGTGTATTCCTTTTCCCCAATTAGATGGTGAACTCTGGGAGGAGTCACTCATCTTTAGTTTCCCCAGGGACTACACTGAGAATACTCCTTAGCTATGTAACTCAGTATCTGACAGATGAATGATTCTATATAATATACTATGGAAATACTCACGGTAGACTCACTCTCTATATTCTTCACACTGAATAAAACATTAGAAGCATCACATTAACATGGCAAATAGGCATCTGTGACATTTGAGAAATGGCTCCAGGCAGTGGCCCCCCCATGAGGCCCATGCAATCTGAGATGTTATGTTTGTTTGGCCGCCATCTCTACATGCGCTGGGATCAGTGAGTGCTTCATAGGTGGTTAAATCCAGTGGGAAGAATTTGCTTTAGCTGAGGTTTTATTAGCTTAACTGTTCATTGATTAATCCAACAGGCATTTATTAAATTTAGTATCTACCACAATTCTGAGTATTGTTCCAGACAAATTACAACACTGACAGCAGAAGGGTTTGTGGAGAATCCTTTAGGACACTGGTTCCAAATGAGTTTTCTCAGTTCCTAGATCCCATTTGGACTGATCAGCTTTCTCTAGACAACTGCATCACATAGGATCAATGGGGCTGTGTGTGTGTGTGTGTGTGTGTGTGTGTGTGTGTGTGTGTTTGAGAGAGAGAGAGAGAGAGAGAGAGAGAGAGAGAGAGAGAGAGAGAGCAGTTGCTCAAGGGCTATGGCACATGTGTGGAGATCAGAGAGTCACTTTTAGGACTCCGTTCTTTCCTTCCACAATGGGTCCTAGAACTTAATTCAGATCATCAGACTTTCATTACAAGCACTTCCTTTTACTAAGCCATCTTGCCAGCACAATCTAAATTCATATAGGGAATTAGCTCTCACACAGTCATGGAGCCTGAGAAAAGCTGAGATCTGTATTTGACAAGCTGGAGACCAAGGAGAGCTAGTATCCAACCTGTAGACACTGGTTGACAGTGGCTGCCTGGTGGGGCTTTGAGAGATGTTCCAGGTTCAAACAATAGCAGAAGAATTAACTCCAGGTACTCTGAGTGAAGACCACAGCTTCAGCCTCTGTTAAATTTTGCTTGGTACTAAAGTGTAGGAGCGACTGTCAGAATGATTTCCTCCTGTGGCAATAAGCAATGACTGAAGCAAGTGTCATGCTCATAGGGGACTGAGACTTGATTGTCGAAGGGCATGTGCCATGAAATGGGCATCCTAGGCTTAAATCCTTTGCCTCTGCCTTCCGAGTGCTGGGATTAAAAGTGTGCGCCACCACACGGACTCTAGGTCACTTTCGTTTATAGTCTTTGGGGAGTGGAGTCGTGAAGCAGTACAGATTCGCCTGCTTTTTGATGGGGCCACTTACCATTTCTCACCTTCATAATTTCACATAGCATGCTCTTATGGTTTACATGTGAAATGTCTACATGGGCTCATGAGTTTCAATGTTTGGTCCCCAGTAGGTGGTGCCATTTTGGGAGGTTATGGAGTTTTTAGAATGTGAGCCTACCTGGAGAAAGTGGGTCATTGTGATGGTGTCTGGTTCCTTGCTCCCAGTTGATCTCTCTGTACCCTGATTCTCCAGAGAATAACAATTCCAGTGAGCTCATACTCTGACTGCCAGAGGCCCTTGTTTTGTCTTCCCCACCAAGATGGACTGTAGCCCCTAAAACTGTGAGGCACAATGGAGCCTGTCTTCTTCTTTAATTTGTTCTGAGACAGAGTCTCTCTGTGTATTAACCCTGGCTGTTCTGGACTGATTCTGTAGACCAGGCTGGCCTTGAACGCACAGAGATCCTTCTGCCTCTGCCTCCTGAGTGCTGGAATCAAAGGTGTGCACCACCATGTCCAGCTGTTTACTTTACTTTTAAATATTTTCCTTATATGGAGAAACAATCAATAATAGCCTTCAATATAAGTATGACAGAAAATCTCAAAAATCCACCCTATTTTACAATAAATTTTCTGTCCTCTGTTCCTTCATAATTGAGGCTAAAAACACACAGACACACACATATTCATGCATACACACACAGACACACATACACACACATATGTCAAGTCAGGGAAATACTTTGATCCCCAGCACCCACATAAGAAAAGCAACACATGGAAATATGGAGGTATGTGTTTGTAACCTTGGCTCTAGGGAGCCTGAGACAGGTGGATCCCTGAGGCTTGCTTACCAGACAGCCTAGCCTTCTTGGTGAGTTCCAAGCCAATGAGAAACCCCATCTCAAAAGAAAAAGGGAAGGAGAGGAAAGGGGAAGAAAAGAAAAGATAAAAAAAGTGAAGAGGGGGTATAAGAAGAAGAAATATTTGCCAAATTTCTATAACATTTTTATGCAGGGACCATGCTAATCTTATCTATGTAGTTCCAATTTTAGTACATATATTGTCAAAGCAAGTTGTGTGATTATAATTCCACAGGGCACTTCTGTGAGCTGAGTGGCCCATAGGGACTCAAAAAATAGCTAAACTAGTCAACTTTATATTGCATGTATTTTCTACCATGAAAACTAAAGAGTATCAGACCTGGTAGTATAGGTCTACAGGCTTAAGCTTACTTGAGGATAGCCCAAGATGATGAAAGTTCTAGATCTCCCTGGGCTAGAGGGTGAGTTCCGAGGCTAGTCTGGAGAATTCAGAGAAAACCTGTCTCCAAATAAAAAGTTGAAAAACAGAGCCAGACATGGTGGTATACACCTATGATCACAGCACTTGGGAGGCTGAGCCAGGCAGATCTCTGTGAGTTCGAGACTAGCCTGGTCTACAAAGTGAGTCCAGGACAGCCAGTACTGTTACACAGAGAAACCTTGTCTTGGAAAAAAAAAACAAACCAAAACTTGAAAAATAAAAAGTCAGCTAGGCATGTAACTCAATGGTGGCATGCTTGTCAGCAAGTGGCAGATCCCAGATTCAGTTGCCAATGCCACAAAACATTGTAAAACAAAGTAAGAACTAATGGTAGCAGCGTCTTCATACATGAAGGAAACGGTGGCTAGCTTTTGACTCACTATAATTTAAAGTAACCAGAAGTTTTATACATGAAAACCTTGGGCAACCCCAAATAAAATACATTTATTTTAAACAGTACTTAATATTTTGTCTCCAAATTCATTTTTTAAAGAAGAACTTTGGTTAAGATACTTAAGGGAGAGCTATTACACTTGGATATGAAGTGAACAGGAGGAATAAAAAACTGTAACCCACATTTTAAAAATCTTTCACTTAGTAGCCACAGGAGCCTTTTTCTGGCATTAGATTGGACTTAGACTGCAGGTGTATTATTTTGATTTGAGAAGAATTTCTTTTAAAAAAATAACTTAACGTGTTCATTTTGGTTACTAGGAAGAAACAAGAGTAGAAATAGCAACAAGAAAATCTTTTTTATTTATTTATTTATTTATTGGGGTTTTTTTGAGACAGGGTTTCTCTGTAGCCCTGGCTGTCCTGGACTCTGTAGACCAGGTTGGCCTTGAACTCGCAGAGATCTACCTGCCTCTGCCTCCCAAGTGCTGGGATTAAAGGGGTGCGCCACCACGCACGTCAAGAAAATCTTTTTAAGGTGAGAGGTGTTGAACTATACCAGTACAACACATGTTAATAAAGACAGAGAAGCAAATTACATTAATATAATTCTGTTTCAAGTTCCAAGTTGAACTAGCCTGGTCCACAAAGTAAGTCCAGGACAGCTAGGAATACACAGAGAAACTCTGTCTCAAATTCCTCACCCCCCACAAAAAAAAGATACTTTTTTTTCATACTGCTATCTTGGCCTGAAGTTCAGCACATAAAAAAGATTCCCAATGTTAATGCCAGTGTACTAAGCTGAGCACGGCTCAGCCTCCTACCCCATGCTCCACTCCCAACAAGAGAAAAAATGAAGCACCAGTCGCTGAGCTCTGAGGTGCTCTCAGCCACACTGTTACCCTGAGAAGTACAGAGGGTTGGCAGAAATTATCCTATAATGAGCAATCCATCTGGCTGCACCTAAAAATGGAACGGAAATTCCACCCTTGACTTTTCCATGGTAGTAAATTAAAGCCTAATGTATAGTTCTAATTGCTAACATTTTCTCTCTAATTATGGTTCAGTTTGGCTAGGATTTCCGACAATCCCCTTGTTCCCCTAAAGCAAACACTAGAGAGTGTTCTAACCCCACTGGTGGCATTTATTAATAACCCCCTTGACAGATGAAAAAAATCATTATTCTATATTAAACAGGAAACGATTTTCCTAGCAAAAGCTAATTGATTTTAAAGGAAAAAAATTTAGATGCTATGGCTGAATTAATTTTATAAAGAAAAAAAAAAACCCACAATAGAATCAAATGAAAACAGACTCCTGCCTAGTCTAATTCTTCCTGAGTACTGTTTGGGGTACCAGCTTTATGATAAATGTGTGAAAATATCCATGATGTTTATTTACTAGAAGGGATGAGAGCAAAAAGTCTCTGTCATAAGGAGTCTTATTCTGTGCCTCCATGAAGGAAATACAGTGCTATAAATTAGCTTCTGTAGTTGTCAAATACAAGCGCGCACGCACACACAGACACACACACACGCACACACAGACATTCGTTGGGACCATGGCTACATCTTTTGCTTAGTTTTTTCACTCTTAACCACTGAGCCATCTCTTCAGCCCTGGATGCTCCTTTGTTTTTTGTTTGTTTGGTTGGTTTGGTTTTTTGAGACAGGGTTTCTCTGTGTAGCCCTGACTGTCCTGGACTCACTTTGTAGACCAGGCTGGCATTGAACTCACAGAGATCTGCCTGCCTCTGCCTCCCAAATGCTGGGATTAAAGGCGTGCGCCACCATGCCCGACAATTACAGACATCTGTGAACTGCCATGTGGGTGCTGGGATTTGAACCCAGGTCCTTTGGAAGAACAGCCAGTGCTCTTACCCGCTGAGCCATCTCTCCAGCTCCTTCATTCTTATATTTTAAAAAGCATTGTTCCTTTTAAACTTGTGCACAAATACATGCAACAGACAGATCAGTACTTTTCTGCAGGTCTGGTTTTCATCAAGTAGCAGGTGCTTTCTGGGTAATAATTAATAAATACTAAATAAAAATAAGATTTCTGACATACTGAGAAGAGACATCATTAAAACAAAAGAAGAAGAAATATGCTGGAGTCAGGCAGATGCACTCCAGAAAGTTACACTCCCAAGGTGAAGGAGAAAATAGGACAGTTTTATAAACAAAGCGATTGTGGAGGCAAGGTGGGCAGTGCGCAGGTAAGTCTCCCTCTACTCTTCAAGCACTGGGGCAGAGGAAAAATCTATGACAGTCTGCCTGGGTCATCATCAGACCTGACCATTTGGAGCAACACTAAGGAAGGAAGTCCTCCTCTCCACGAAAATATTTTTGAAGTTCTAAACAATGTCTGTGGTTACTGTTGAGTTTTTACAATACACTTATACACTTCAAGTTACCATGTTTAGGTTTTCTTTGTTTGTTTTGTTGGTTTTTTGTTTGTTAGTTTTTTGGTTAAATTTATTTTTATGTGCATATGTGGAAGCCAGGAAGGAGGAGAGGGTAGAATCCTTAGGAGCTCGAGTTACCATGAGTGTGAGCCACTGATTCGGGTGCTGGGAACAAACTCAGCTCTTCTGGAGGAACATGTAGCTTCTTGTTTGTTTGTTTTCAAGACAGGGTTTCTCTGTGTAACAACCCTAGCTGCAACAAAATTCTGTGGGAATTTCTGGGACTAGAGGTATGAACCACCACAACTGGCTTGATACTTGTGTATCTACTCCGCCCTTCTGTCTGATGCTGGTGTCCATCTATTTCTAGGGGCTATGAAGGCGAAGGCTTTGTTTTGCTTCTTCCTGGATCCCTAGCAACTAAGACACCATTTAGCATATGGTAGATGTTCTAGGTTTCTTTCTTTCTTTCTTTCTTTCTTTCTTTCTTTCTTTCTTTCTTTCTTTCTTTCCTTCCTTCCTTCCTTCCTTCCTTCCTTCCTTCCTTCCTTCCTTCCTTCCTTCCTTCCTTCCTTCCTTCCTTCCTTTTGAGACAGAATTTCTTTGTGTAGCCCTGGCAGTCCTGGACTCACTTTGTAGACCAGGCCTGCCTTGAACTCACAGAGATCCGCCTGCCTCTGCCTCCCAAGTGCTGGGATTAAAGGCATGTGCCATCATGCCCGGCAATTAGACAGCTGTGAACTGCCATGTGGTGCTGGGATTTGAACCCGAGTCCTTTGGAAGAACAGTCAGTGCTCTTAACCGCTGAGCCATCTCTCCAGCCCCTCTAGGTATGTTTCTTAAGTGAAAGAATACAGTTCAGTGTGTGTGTGTGTGTGTGTGTGTGTGTGTGTGTGTGTGTGATATACTGTGTATGCCATATATGTACATGTGCACACTCATGTGTTAACATGTGGAGGGCTAAAACAGGATGTTGGATGCCTTCCCCTACCATTCTCTGCCTTAGTACCCTGAGAGAGGAGTCTCTCTCTAAGATGGAAGTTCACCATTTCTCTAGGACGACTCACCAGTGAGCTTTTGGGATCTGCCTTTTTCTGCTACCCAATATTTTACAGGCTTGCATATCCATGCTTGGCTTTTTTTTTTTTTCAAGTTTAAAAAAAATTTTTAAAGTTTTGTATATGGGTGCCTCAATGTATGTTTGTGCACCATGTATGCCTGGGGCCCAAGGAGGACAGAGGAAGGTATTGGACCTCCTAGAACTGGAGTCACAGGTGATTGTGAGGTGCCATGTGGCTGCTGGGAATCAAACCTGGTCTCCTGGAAGAGCAGCCAGTGCTCCTCACCACTGAGCCATCTCTCCTGTCCCCAGAGTGAGCACTCTTATGAATTAGAGATAGTTCATTTTAAGTGTTTTCTAATAACTAACTGAATGTTTCATGAGTTGAATTTTGCTTCATCAGCTTCCTACTTCTCCAGATCTAGTTACTTAACTAGTTGCTTACTTTCTCTAAGTTTTCACGTTTCTTATCAAATAATGTTTTGGGTCACCTTCATGCAAGTCTCTGCCCAGGTCTGAGATTTCCCCAGGAGTGGTTGCCCATGTTAGAACTGCTGCATTTCAGGAAGCGGCTTCAGGCTTTATCTCTACAGAGCCAACTTGCTCTTCAGAGTGTCCTGTGAGAAATATGTTCAGGGGCTCCTCTCCATTTCCTGTTCTGTGTGTGGTCTGGGCTTCTAATTAATAGTTTTAGTTTGACTTTCAGCAACTCGGGCTTTCACAATGCATGGTCCTAGTAATTTTCTCCCTGAGTTTTGGAGAGCTAACTTTTAATGGTTACACCACACTGACCAAATAGTTTCCTCCTTTAAAGATAATGCAAATACACTCACCTTAAAAAATTATCACTTTGGGCTGGAGAGACGGCTCAGCGGTTAAGAGCACTGGCTGTTCTTCCAAAGGACCTGGGTTCAAATCCCAACACCACATGGCAGTTCACAGCTGTCTGTAATTGCCGGGCATGGAGGCACACGCCTTTAATTCCAGCACTTGGGAGGCAGAGGCAGGTGGATCTCTGTGAGTTCAAGGGCAGCCTGGTCTACACAGTGAGTTCAGGACACCCAAGGCTTTACAGAGAAACCCTGTCTCCAAACAAAACAAAACAAAAAATTACCACTTTAACCAGGCATGGCAGTGCACCTCTCTGATCCCAGCACTCGGAGGCAGAGGCAGGTGGATCTCTGTGAATTCAAGGCCACCCTGGTCTCCAAAGTGAGTCCAGGACAGCCTTGGATACAAAGAGAAACCTTGTCTCAAAATAAAATGATCATTTTAAGGTTTATTTATATATATTTATTTATATGGCAATAATAGTGATTGAACTTGAGGGTTCTCTTTTTTTTGTTTTTGGGTTTTCAAGACAGGGTTTCTCTGTGTAACAGCTCTGGCTGTCCTGGACTCGCTTTGTAGACCAAGATGGCCTCGAACTCACAGAGGTCCATCTGTGTCTGCCTCCCAAGTGCTGGGATTAAAGGCATGCGCCACCATGCCTGGCTCTTGAGGGTTCTCTTATGGAATACCTACTAGGTATTCCATGACTAAAGGACAATAAATTTACCCACACAAAATCTGACCCGAAGGATATTGCCCCTATGGAACCGTTGACAAAGGGTTTTGTCCTATAATTATTTGGATATGATCATATAGTTCATAAAAACTTAAAAATCTCTAAGAGAATAAATTGTCTCTTACTTAATTTTATATAGTCATAGTATTTATAATTAATAGTGTGTTTATATTGTGAAATGTAAATATTAATTTATTATTTTGGTTGATGCTGAAGTATGAACATTAGGGCTTTGTGTCTTCTAGGCTAGTGGTTCTCAATCTGGGAGCCCATGACCCCTTGGGGGAACTGAATGACCTCTTCGCAAGGGTCACCTTTGGAAAACATAGGTATTTACATTATGACTCATAACAGTAGCAAAATTACAGTTATGAAGTAGTAACAAAATTTTCATAACAAAAAGTTATGAAAATTAACTTTCTGGCTGGGGGGGTCACCCCAATATGAGGAACTGTATTACAGGGCCACAGCATTAGGAAGGTTGAAAACCACTACTCCTGGCAAACACTGTCTCATTGAGCCAGAGCCTCAGCTCTGAAAATGCACAAATATTTATGATTTCTTCTTCATTTTATAAGTCAATATAATATTTAATTTATTTTTAGATGCTTCGAAGAAGAGATTTTTTTTTTTGAGACAAGAGTTTTTCTGTGTCTAGCTTTGACTGTCCTGGACTCACTTTGTAGACCAGGCTAGACTTGAACTCACAGAGATCCACCTGCCTCTGCCTCCTGAGTGCTGGGATTAAAGGTGTGTGCCACTATGCTCGGCCTTACAAGAGATTTTTTTTTTTAAATATGATTATTCTTTTTTTTAAAGAAATTTAGATTTTTTAAAATTTATTTTTATTTTATGTGCATTTGTGTTTTGCCTGAATGGGTGTCTGTGTGAGGGTGTCAGATCTTGGAGTTACAGACAGTGGTCAATTGCCTTGTGGGTGCTGGGATTTGAACCTGGGTCCTTTGGGAGAGCAGCCAGTGTTCTTAACCACTGAGCCATTTCTCCAGCCCCTAAGAAGAGATTTTTTAAAAGTTAGAGTCAGAAGATAATCCTAAGTGGATTCTCTGAACTTAACACATGTGGACTTCAAGCTACTGGACAACCCACGCCCCCACACACCCCCACACGCCCCATGGAGTATGGCAGATGCTTCAAGGGTTCCTGGTGTGGAAACTTTCTAACAACTGATCTCCAGAGCATCAGCTTCCAACATATGCCTCCCCGTGTATTTATGTTTTCTGTTTTCCGGGTGATGTGATTCCAGTCATACAAAATAGAAATCATGTGACTTAGTTAGGGTTTCTATTGCTGTGATGAAGCACCATGACCAGAAACAAGCTGGGAACAAAAGGATTTATTTGGGTTACACATCCACAACATTGATCATCTTTGAAGGAAGTCAGGACAGGAACTCAAACAAGGCAAGGAACCTGGAGGCAGGAGCTGATGCAGAGGCCATGGAGGAGTGCTGCTTATAGGCTTGCTTTTCATGACTTGCTTGCTCAGCCTGGCTTCTTATAGAATCCAGGACCACCAGCCTGGGGATGGCTCCACCCACAATAGCTGGGCACCTCCCCATTAATCACTAAGAAAATGTCTTATAGCTGGGTCTTAGGGGGGCATTTTTTTCAATTGAGATTCCTTCCTTTCAGATAGCTCTAGCTTGTATTAACATTAAGACCATCCTGCACACTATTCAAACTCATATGTGATAGTACAAACTGAAATGCTGGCAACCTGGGGAGGGGGCCGTAGTGATGGGGACAGCCTCTGAGATGGTGACAATGTCCTATTTTCTGGCCTAGCTGTTCAGCTGTCTGACTATGTGTTTATGATGCAGCTGTGCACTCTAAAGTTCAACAATGAAGCTTAAAGTGGAGTATTCGTTGCCAGAAAAAGAGACTTCCAGAGTCCTTAGAAGCCAGGCTTGGTGACACTTACCTGTAGTCCCAAAACAGTGGGAGGCAGAGCAGGAGCATCAGGATGAAAAGGTCATTTTTTCCTACTTAGTTGGAACTTGAATGTGAGACTTTTTCTCAAAACAACACCAGTGACAGCAAGAGCTATTAGACATTCTATTTATAAACCAGAGAGAGACAGGTACTCTCATGAAAGTCTGGTAGGATTTTAAACTGGTATAACATTTTCTTTAAATAAATAAATAATAAATAAATAAATAAAAGGAAGGCTTATTTATTGTTATTTTGTGTGTTTGGATGTTTTGCCTGCATGTATATCTGGATACCACATGTATGCTTTATTTCTGTAGGTGCCAAAAGAGGTCATAGAATCTCCTGGAAATTGAGTTATAGAGGGTTATGAGTTGTCATGTGGTGCTGGGAACCACATCTGGGTCCTCTGGAAGAGCAACAGGTGCTCTTAATTGCTGAGCCAGCTCTCTGACCTCCCCAAATGGCATAACGTTTTAAAAGAGTTTAGAAAACTCACTGGAATGATCAATCAATGGGCTATTTACTTTTTGATCTGGAGTCTTGACTGTGGACTATATTCTAACTTGCCTGCTTCTAAAGGACACATTTGAGGAGACCCACAGCAGTGTTGTTAAGAGCAGGCTATCAGAAACAGCTCGTTCAACAGCAAGCATTTTGGAACTGTTCAGAAGCAGGAAGTCCCTTAACCACAAGAAGGTTTTCAAATATATCATAAGGCAAAAACAAAACAAAACACACACAAAAACCCAAAACAATAACAACACCATCTCTCAAAACAGAGAGTAGTGAAAAAATGAACAGTATGACATTTTTTTTTCAGTATGACATTTTTATGAGAAAGGATGAAAATAAAACCTACATTGCTTTATTTATTTTTAATTATTTAATTAATTAATTTACTTATTTATTTTCTTACTTATTTTATTTTTTGGTTTTTTGAGACAGGGTTTCTTTGTGTATCCTTGGCTGTTCTGGACTCACTTGGCTGGCCTCGAACTCACAGAGATCTGCCTGCCTCTGCCTCCTGAGTGCTGGGATTAAAGGCGTGAGCCACCACGCCCGGTTACATTTCTTTATTTTTGTCGAAGAAAGCCTGAAAGAATATTTGTTTTTACAATAATGGGAACTGAACCCAGGACTTCATGCATGCTGGGTAATCACTCTTCCACTTTATCTACGTCCTGCCCATCCCTGTTTTTATTTATTTTTTGGTTTTTCAAGACAGGGTTTCTCTATGTACCCCTGGCTGTCTTGGACTAGCTTTGTAGACCAGACTTGGCTGGCTTTGAACTCACAGATATCCGCCTCCCAAGTGCTGGGATTAAAGGCGTGCACCACTACACCAGCTTATTTTATTTTGAGACTGACAAGTTGCCTTGAATTTGTTACGTAGCTCAGGGTGGCCCAAAAGTGGTGATCCTTCTGCCTTAGCCCTATCTCACGTCCCTTCAGTAGCTGGATTTTCAGGCTTGACCCATTGGCACTCTGACAAATACTAAAAAATTCAATAATGATGCTTCTTGTAGAAGTAGAGGCTGGACAGCCATTGCTATTTGCCAGGGACAGTCCTAGTTTTAAGACTAAATGTCCTGTCTCTCTGGCAAACCAGGGACAATTGCAATCATGGGAGGAAGATACACAAGGATAGGACTGACAGCTCTCCTTATGTCTTTTTTTTTAATGTATATCATTTTTATTTTCTTTGAGAAAGAATCTTTTTATGTTGGCCAGAGAGGCCTCCAGCTCGTGGGCTCAAGCAATTCTTTTGCCTCAGCCTCCTGAGGAGCGGAGATTACAGTTGCCCACTACTTCACCTGGCCAAAGAAATCCCCTTTTTCTTTTTCCTACATCTAGCCTATCCTTCTCTCCTTTAATAGATAGCCATTAAAATAATTCTGTGGTTTATCCTTCCATGCTTTATTGCATTAGCATAAGCAGATTAAACACTCACACCCACACATACCCTTTCTGTGAAAAAACCAAAGCATACTATAATTTGTTTCACTTTGAGTATATATATTTAAATGTATATTTATGTTCATTGAAAATTAAATACATTCAAATGAATACAAATGTAAATATATAATCTTCTGCACTTGCTTTTTTTTTCTTTTAAACTTAGAGGTTTGTGGTAGAACTCTGGTGTACTTGCCTCGCATGTGTGAGCCTTTGGGTTTGATGCCAGCACAAAATAAAATAAATATTTATTTTTTTATTTTATTTTATTTTATTTTTTTTTTGGTTTTTCGAGACAGGGTTTCTCTGAATATCTCTGGCTGTCCTGGACTCGCTTTGTAGACCAGGCTGGCCTCGAACTCACAAAGATCCGCCTGCCTCTGCCTCCCAAGTGCTGGGATTACAGGCGTGCGCCACCACCGCCCGGCTAAAATAAATATTTATAAAATTATTATTATATCCTGAAAATCAACCCATGCAAACGGCATAGTGTGAAAAGACATTATGTGTTCCTTACAATACAATACAGTACAATTGTTTATTGATGGAGAATAATGCTTTTTATGTAATTTTATTGTAAGTCATGCAGTGATGCACATGAAAAAATAATGAAGTTTATTAGCTAAATTTCTTTTCTTCTATTTCCTTCTATAATTCTATTTAACTTTATCTGTCAGGGCTCTCTGTGGATTTACATTGTCCTACATATTGAAACATTATTATTATTATTATTATTAATTATTTTATTTTACTTAGTGTCTTCCCTAGCTTTTATCTTGCCTCCTTGCCTGTTACGCTGTAATTTGGGCATGCTGCCTTCTCAGGGCTTCTTTCTCACTCATGGACATGAACCAACGTGAGTGGCCACATCACTGCACATCTGCCTCTTTGCCCAATATCGTATACCTAGTGGTACAGGCTGCTGTGTCCCTTATCTTTGTACCCGGCCCCCATCACTTCTTTGTAGGTTGAAAGCTTTTGGGGGACATTTAAAAGGTTTAAAAGATTTTTTTTTTTGGTTTTGTTTTTTCAAGACCTGATTTCTCTGTTTATCCCTGGCTGTCCTAGTCTTGCTTTGTAGACCAGGCTGGCCTTGAACTCACAGAGATCTGCCAGCCTCTCCCTCCCAAGTGCTGGGATTAAAGGTGTGAGCAAACACACCCAGCGATTTTTTTTTTTTTTTTTTTTTTGTGGTGAGATAGGATCTCATGCAGTCCAGACTGATCTTGAACTCATCTTGAACTCATCTGTAGCCTGGGACAACCTTTAACATTTGATTCTGTTGCCTCTACCTCCTCAGTGCTGAGATTACAGGCCTGGGCCACTGTACCTGGTTCTATGCAGGGCTGGGGATCAGACCCAGAGCTTTCTGCATGCTGGTAAGCACTCTACCAACTCTGTAGCCCTTATGGTTTTTTGTTTGTTTTGTTTTTCTAGAGACAGGGTTTCTCTGTGTAGCCCTGGCTGTCTTGGAATTCATTTTGTAGACCAGGCTGGCCTTGAACTCAGAGATCTGCCTGTCTCTGCCTCCCAAGTGCTGGGATTAAAGGCATGTGCCACCATGCCTGGCACACTTAGGGGTTTTTATAATTTAAAAATGTTAACATTTAAGGCATCCATCACAGGGAGTTTTATTTTCTCATCAGACCTTTAACAATTTCTTTCCCATTAAAAAGAATGTGGTCTGTGGGTAGGTGGTAGAGGGTTGTAGCATCTGCCTTTAATCTCAGTACTCCAGAGGCAGAGGTAGAGGCAGATGGATCTCTGTGAGTTTGAGGCCAGCCTGATCTACAAATTGAGTCCAGAATAGTCAGGGCTACACAGAGAAACCTTGTCTTGAAAACCCTAAAAAAGAAAATTCAAAGGTGATTTCTTTGTAATTTTTTGTAAGCTATTTATTCTTGAACTTCTGGCCATAAAATCCAAGAATCCTAATGTAATACCCCTCTGGCTGTTGGAGTGATTCCCACATTATGGTTAGTAGGAAAATTGTACACTGCTTATCCAGTGTATTAACAGTCTCAGGAAATGGAAGCTCTTGCCAAGACATTGACCACAATAGTGTATTCTGGACAGCTTTGAAGAAGCTTCCTGTCCCTTTTTAACATAACAACTTTAGCCCAGGTATGGTCCAGTCCATTATCCAGTCTAGAATAGTTCTATGCAGTGAAGAAGCTGCTAGCTTTGCGTGGATATTTATACTATCTATCTATCTATCTATCTATCTATCTATCTATCTATCTATCTATCATTTCTCTCTCTCTCTCTCTCTCTCGCTGTCTGTCTCTCTCTCTATCATCTAGTTCTCTGTGTATATATCTGTGTGTAGGTCAGAATATAACTTGTAGGAGTTGGTTCACTCTTGCCTTGTGGGCCCCAGGGATTAAACTGAAATTGTCAGGTGTGGTGGCAAGTTCCTTTACCTCCTGAGCCATTTGCCAGCCCTTATATTTAGTTTTACTTAAAATAAAGTATTAACTCATTCGTCAAACTAAGTCTCCCACACTCAGCAGTCGCCATTTTAGAGAGGGCACACTGAAGAACATTTCCATCAGTACAGAATGTCCTGGAAACCCATATATCTTTGAATCTCTGATAGAGGCAACCACACCCCATGGCAAAAAAAGCCCCATGGCTGCTGCTGATGGTGAGAGTTTCCATTGTGATGAAGATCAGTGTCTTTCTTTTTTTTTTTCTTTTTCTTTTCTCTTCTTTTTTTTGTTTTTTGTTTTTTTGAGACAGGGTTTCTCTGTGTAGCCCTGGCTGTACTAGACTCGCTTTGTAGATCAGGCTGACCTTGAACTCACAGAGATCCACCTCCCTCTGCCTCCCTAGTGCTGGGATTAAAGGCGTGTGCCACTACACCTGGCAATTACAAACAGCTGTGAACTGTCATGTGGGTGCTGGGATTTGAACCCAGGTCCTTTGGAAGAACAGCCAGTGCTCTTAACCGCTGAGCCATCTCTCCAGCCCGAATATCAGTGTCTTTTGGTAAAAAAACAAAAACACACACACACACACACACAAACCCCACAAAAACAACAAAAATAAAACCCCGAAACAATACACCAGCTACTGGCTTATCCACTAATAAACATCGAACTTTCTCCCATCATCAATACTGTGCTACAGTATTTGAAGTTATGTGGGTTCAAGATCATAGACCTAGACTATTCTGGAGCTCACGTCTAAAGCAAGTCTGAGTCTAAACCTGAGTGACTGGTCAGCCTATCGTACATGCTTTCATTTTTAGTCTTGAGATGGCTTATGTTACAGAAGAAGGAACTGTGGATACAAAACAGAAAATACAACTGTTTTCAGCTAAAACACACTGAGATGAGAGAACTAAAGTCTTGCTTCCTGGGGGGCTGTGGGTGGCTTGGCCCTGAAGATTGAATCCAGACTTTATATACACTAACCATGTGCCCTACCACGGAGTTATGGCTCCAGCTTCCAGTCTTACTTTTCGCTATAAAAGAAGGATGCAGTTAAGTTTTTCCAAAGGATGGAGCTGAAGATGCTCCTGCCTGAACCACCTTTATACACAATGTCAATGTGACTAATGTGGCAGAATGGTTAATGACTTGTGCCTGTACCACATTCAAACTTTGTGATCTTGAATAAACTTCTCATGAATTGAATACATTACATGTCAGTTGGGAAGGAAAGTAGTAGTTACCACTGTGGGGAGGTTGGCTCACTGTGAAGAATGCTTGCTGCTCAAGCTGAGGATCCAGGTTCAGATCCCCATTGTCATGGTACTTCAGTAACCCCAGTGCTGGGAAGCAGAGACATGAGGATCCTAACTGTTAACTATGCCAAAGAAAATTGGGTAGAGAGAAACAAAGGAAGATACTAGACGTCTTTGGCCTCCACACATATGTGAATACAAATTATCAGCCACCACATTGGATAGCTAAAATAATTAAAAGGAGAAACTTGTAACGTGGTAGCTTTTAATATTTTTGTTCTTTTATCACTATACTTGATACCCTCTACCCCCCTTCCAACCCTTGTCCCTTCCAACGGCCCCTCCCCCAACACTAGGTGGGAGTGAAAGTTAAAGGAAAAAGGACGGAGCTCTCTTTGAGCTACTTCCTGCTGATTAGGGTCATTGGGTTCTTTGGGGGCAATACCAATCTCAGTAGTCAGGATATCCAGAAAGAACCAGCAGCAGTAAGAGCATCAACCTCTTTCTTCCTTGTAGTCCCCTCTTCTCCTTGGGGCTTTGGCTTTTCAGCCATTAGTCCTCAGAGTTAAACTAGCTCAGCTGGCTAAGCCACACCCCTGCTAGTTCACCAGGCACAGTTAATAGTTTACACCTGTGCTCTTAACTGAAGCAGCCTCACACCTGGGATTAAGCAAAATCATTCTCATAACTGCTTTTTTTTTTAATAAACAAAACTCTTACTATAGAAACTCAAATAAAATGCTTAGCATTCATCTTATTTGGCATAAAGAATGCTGCCTTAAATTGTATTTTATTGCTGCTTAGTGATGTGTTGTTTCTTTAAAGTTAAGAAAGGATTCTAAATAGATGGATGTGGTCAGGAGATGTCTGTGGCCCAGGATGAAACTAGTTGGCCTTAGGCCAGCAGAGAACCCATGCCTTGGTATTCCCACATAAGGCCCCTCTGTAGTTATATACAGTGTCAACAGGGCTTCCTTCCATTCTATGTCAAAGATAGAATGCCGGGTGGCAGTGTCTATACAAATTGACTAGATTTTAGGTTCTCAGCTGTGAATGCCTAAGGAGTCACCCGAAGGGCCTGTAACTTGTCCCCAGATGGACTAACCAGGACCTCTAGACAGAAGCTCAAACAGCAACATTTGTTCACAAAGATGAGCAAGTGATTTTCATCAGGGTTGTTAGCAACTTAACCTGGTGGCAGTTGAAGTCCGCTTTAGTCTCAGAACCCTCAGGTTCAAATTCTTTGAACCTCTGGTCTCTGATTTCATGCTCCTGCCTCCTGCTTCTCAGTGGTCTTTGGCCTTACAAAGTGCTGGCTCCACCCACGTCCGTCCCGCGCTCTGCAGGGTGCAGTTGTCTCTGTTAATTACATGTCTTTCTGTATGCATATTCCCCTCTCTGTGGCTCCCTTTTCCCAGAAAATGAGTGGGTTCAAGCCGCCCGGCCTCCAACAGCCATGGAACCGGAAACTAAGCCAAACTAAGCAGAAAGGACCATTTGTGGGTCTGTATCCCAATCTTGAATTCTACCTGTGAAGTGGTGATGCACTCAGCACCTGCCAGGCTTTCTTCACATTGCTTGGCTTTGAGGATGACGTCCCCATTCACTGGCTTCCACATTTGTATCTAATCTCCAGCCCATTGCAGTCTGTCATTGCCTCAACTTTGTGCTTTTCCCCCTACAAGACACAGCTGACTTTTCTTTCCCTTCCCCTCTCCCTCCCTCCTTCCAACCTTCTTCCCTGCTGCCTTTCTTCATCCTTCTTAGTATTGCTGTGAAATACTCAGAACATAACATCCACACTCATTCCACGTTACCGGTACAATTCTCTGGCATTCAAAATGCCCACAATGCTACGACCTCACGGCCACCATCTACTTCCTGAACATTCTTGTCACCACACACAGAAAGTGTATACCTGTTTTATAACAGTCATTTTCTGCTCTTCATTCCTCAGCTGTCCCGGGTAATAACCATCAACCTCCAGGGATTTATTTCTTCTGTCTATTGTGGTCTTGTGTGCCTGGCTTCCGTGTGCTGTAGTACGTGTCAGTACTTTATAAATTATATCTGAGTAGTATTTTGCCGTATGACCTGTCACACTTTATTTTCCCATTCAGTTGTTGATGGACACTGGTCTGTTTTTATGCCTTGACTATTGTTGGCAGAGCTGTGAACACCCATGTACAAGTTTTTGTTTGAACACCTATTCTAATTTCCCTGCCCCCTTCCAAGAGCTTATTGTAGTCTCTCGGCACATACCATCCCTCCAGGACTTGTGACGTGCTCTTTGCCCCCTTCCCTCTCTCCTTCCTTCTGCCCTCCCCTGCCTCCCACATCAGTGGATATAAGGAGGTATCTTATTGATGTTTTGATTCACATCTTTCAAAGGATGTTGGGCATCTTTTCATGAATATGATGGCCGTTTGTTTATCATCTTTGAGAAAATGTCTGCTGTCTGATCGTGTGTGTGTTTGTGTGTGTATTTGTGTGTATGTGTATGTATTTGTTTGTATGTATATGCACATATATATTTATGTGTGTGTATGTATGTTTGTACGTATGTATGTTTGTTGCTAGGATTCATACCCAAGGCCCTGTCCAACCTAGGCAACTGTTCTATCACTGAGCCCTCTTCCTTTTCCTTTTATTTTCTTTAGACAGAGGGTCACTGTGTAGCCTAGGCTGGCCTTGAGCTCATATTCTGTCTCAACTTCCGAGTGCTAGGATTATAGGTGTGTGTCACTATGCCCAGCCTTTTAAAAGGTATGTTTTTAACTAATGTTTTCCATATTTCCAAAGAAATATGTGCTTATTAAAAATGAGAGACAATATAAAGAAAAGATGTAAATAAAGTATTAAAACCTCAGGTTTTTATGCCAACCCTGTCTTTGTGACCTTCCCACTTCTCTTGATGCCTCTGTGGTATTTGGTTCTCTTTCTGCCCTTGAAATGGTGGAGCTCTGTTTCCACTCTCAGGATCCCGTTCTTTCCTCGAATTCATGCTAATCACAGCTCTGATTCATCGTAGCTTCACTGACAGCTCCAGCACCCACTTCATTTTGAGTGTACAAGGAGGAGTCCAACCTACCAGATTGGAAGAAACAAAGGATCTCAAACACAGGATGGAGCTAAATTATTACCTCCTCAAACTTACTCTTTCTCCCATTTTTTTCTTTCCTTTCTCCCTCCCTTCTCTTTTTGAGCATCTATCTATCTATCTATCTATCTATCTATCTATCTATCTATCTATCT
>CAJQZJ010032031.1:8251053-8270573 GCA_907164525.1 Lophiomys imhausi | reverse complement strand
TCTATCTATCTATCTATCTATCTATCTATCTATCTATCTATCTATCTGTCTATCACAGGACCAGTGCTTGGCAAATGTGTGTAGACTGCATACCAGCACTGCTCTCTCCTCTTGTACAAATCTCCATAAACGGTAGTTCAAGAACCACAACAGTCTCTGGAGAAAGGGAATGATGGTTATATGCCAAGTCCTCTGCTGCCAGAAAACAGCATGCTTGTCTATCATTGTGAGAACAGCCACTGAAGCAGATAGACCAATGTCAAGGAGCTTCATTAAGCTCTTATTTTTCATAACCAAGTGGTAGGTATTGAATCACCTCTCTCTGGGACATATTTTTTTTTCTTTACCATTAGTGATCATTTAGAAAATAGCAGCTAAAATTCACATCATATGTCTTTTAAGAACTTTTGTGTTAATATTCAAATGATGATATTTGTTAACTCTGTATAGCTTTTTAAAAACCTTAAATCAAAACTTTATTTTTGGTATGGGTTTTTGTCCCTAGAGAATATGCAATGAATTCCCTTTATTTGAGTCCTGTTTGGCTGAGACCCACCCTCACACAACAATGCACTTATTTTATGAGCAAGGGTTTCTGCATCTTATTTAAATTTAATGTCATTGTCTCTTGTTTGCAGCCATCTTTTTCGATGATGCTAGTACTTAATGGATAAAAGTATTTGGAAAGAGGTTTCATGCTCCTCTGAGGAAATGCCGAAGATGAAAAATGAGCCTGAACTGAAGACAATAGGTTTAAAAGTCTGGCCATTCCATTGCACTGTAAGTGCTGAACTTACTGGTCCTTTAGAACTCGGAAATGGGGCACAGAAAACTAAGCTGCCTTCTTGGCTCTCAAGGGTGGTGTGAGGATTAGGGAGATAAGAGTTAGTCCTCAGAGCTTCCCAGTAAGCAGGCTGGAGTTTCTTTCCATTTCTGGAAAAGGAAGACCATTTTAGTAAGCTAGATGCTTCATATCAGACATGGAAATTCCATCACCTGATAAAGTTCAGAGGTCACAAGTTAGGAGTAGGGTTCTCACATGGCCCTGAATCAATGGTATGAATTTTCACACTTGTTTTCCATGGCACAGGTGACAAGAAATGCCTAATATCTTCCTGCTAAATGAATCCACCTACAGGAACAGATTTGGAGAGAGAAGGAATGAAAGACACAAGAGAAAAATAGAGAGAAAACAAAAGAATAAAAATAATTTCACTGAACCCAGATAGTGTGGTACATGCCTTTAATCCCAGTACTCTTGAGGCTGAGGCAGGTGGATCTCTGAGTTTAAGGCCAGTCTGCCCTATGTGGTAAGTTCCCTGACAGTCAGAATTATATAGTGAGGGACTGGAGAGATGGCTCAGCAGTTAAGAACACTGGCTGTTCTTCCAAAGGTTGTAACCGAACTTTTAAATTATTATTTAACACTTATTTATTTATTACTAAATTCACTTATAACAAACACCAACAATTTCTTATCTATTAATCCTATAAATTCCTACAACCCCTTTAGCCTATCCACTAAACCTATTGATAATTATAACAACTACTTTCATAACCTTTTAGAATGATACAGTCTCTGGGGCAGGTCCTCAGTCGTCAGGAACACAGTCTTTGTTGTAGATTCTTTAACGCACTTAGCAGTCCTTTTTCTGGATCTCTCAGATGCAGGTTCATCAGGGTAAGTTGGTTATTGCATCTCACCTTAAATAAGGCTTCATGCTTTTTTCTCTGTGGGAGACCCCAGCCGTCTGTAGGCCAACTTACTTCTTTTGAATCAGGAACTCAGCTGCTCTGCCTCAGTCCTTAAAGCCAGGCACAGTTTCCCCTAGGCCACTGATCGGACAGATCAAACCCCTCCAGGCAAAAGCTGAGCCACAGGGTCCAGTCCTTGGCCTTTTGGTGTCTTGCTCAGGCTTTCTTTGCTCACCGGCTTCTTTCTGCTTCAGGGAGAGAGCTGGCCATCAATGGCCAGCTCTTTTTTCAGCAGGACTCTTGGAGCTCTCTAGCATCAGGGGCCTCTTCTCTTCTGGGCTCCATGCACTGTCCTCAAATAGGAGGAACTCTGTTTCAGCTTAATTTGGGCTCCGCCCACTTAGCAGCTGAAAACAATGTCAGGCCAGATACTTTGTTTCTTCAAGTCTATTTAGTCTTTCCTGTTTTTCCTGACTTCAACCTTGTTTTTCAGTCTATTAAGTCTTTCCTGTTTTTGCTGACTTCATGCTGATAATGCTCTTCAGGCCCCGAATTAAGAGACAGTATCAGAAACTCCTATATATTTTCTAAATCTAATTTATCTAACCCCTACAAAAGGTTCTGAGTCAATTCCCAGCAACCACATGGTGGCTCATAACCATCCACAATGTGATCTGATGCCCTCTTGTGGCTGCAGGTGTACGTTCAGATAGAGCACTCATGTACATAAAATAAAATAAATCTTAAAAAAAGAAGAATTATATAGTGAGACTCTGTTTTTAAAACAAAACAAATTCACAAACTTAGGAAAGATTGGAAAAAATGTGTACATTATTAAATCCACCATGCTATACTCAAAACACATACACAAAAAAATTCCATAGGGAAATGAAGAATGTAGAGGAACCTAGAAGAGAAAGACAGAAAAGCCTGTGTTCATGTGACAGAGACAGAGATACAGAGACACACAAAGAGAGATAGAGAGAGAAAAAGAGCACAGAGAGAAGTGCAGGTAGTTTATTAGCTACTGTTCTCATAACCGTGATCAAATAGCCAACAAAAAGCAACTTGAGGGAAGGTTGATTTTGGCTCATAGTTTGAAAGGACACAGTCCATCACAACAAAGAAGGCAGTAGCTGATGCATCTGCTCACACTGTCTGCTGTCAGGACACAGAGAGGGGACAAGAAATGTGATTAGGCTATAAAGCCTCAAGTCTTTCCTGGGAACTCACTTCCTCTAGTGAGGCCCTGTCTCCGAAAGGTTCCGCAACCTTCTAACATAATGTCTCTTGAGCCTGTGGGGGACATTTCACATTCAAACAACAACGGAGAGGAATATCTTAGCTGGCTGTCTATAGCTGTGACAAATACCATGACCAAAAGCAACTTGGAGAGGAAAGGGTTGATTTCTTCATACAGCTTACAATCTGTCATGGAGGAAGTCAGATGAGAAGTGCAAGCCAGGAGCTGATGCAGAGGCCATGGAAGGATGCTGCTTACTGGCTTGGCTCCCTCTGGCTTGATCAGCCTGCTTTCTTATGCAACTGAGGACCACCTGCCCAGGGCAGGTGCCTTCCCCAAAGGGCTGGGCCCTCCCACACCAATCATTGGTCCAGAAAATGCCCAGTTGGCTTGCCTACAGGCTAAACGATGGACACATTTCTTCTTCCCAGATGATCCTGGCTGTGTCAATTAACTAGTACATGGGGTGAGAACTGGACAAGAGGAGGAAAAATGACAGGAAAGATCCAATGGATTCTAGTAGACTTCACTTGCAAAGGCTTCAGGATAAAGTTCTCTTGGGTTATTTTATCATACATGGAAGAACAAATCTACATTTCTCCTAGGAAGTTCAACACTTACAATAGCATATGTCATTGGTTGACTTTACCACTTCATAGTCATATAAAATTCTATAATAAAATGTTTCAAGTACAGATTTCAAACACTGACTCCTGTAACTCTTTCCCTTGAGTAGAACAAATCAGAACTCATAATTCAGATGCTGATTTTTTTTCCTAGTTGTTTGTTTTGGAAGAGATAGAAGAAGTCCACAATTCCATTTATTCTACCAATGTGACTGAGGGATCTAGCCTCCTGAATATGCAGGCTTCATAGACTGGGACCCTATATATTAGCATTTGTTTTAATTTCAAGGGTGAGTGAGGGTCTAGCCTCCTGAACTTGATGCTGACTTGGACCCTGTATCAGCATCTGTATTCATTTTCCTGTTTCCAACAGGCTCCAGTTTCTTTTGGGGATCTATAGCATTTTCTGGAAGTTGACATCACTGAGTCTTGTGCTGGGATAGAATAGATGATATGGTCCAAGGCCTAGCCTCAAATCATTCTATTCTCTTCTCTTGCCAGTAGCAACAGAATCAAAGGCAATTGTGTGGATTATGCAGACCATCCAGCAACTGGGAATGCTGGAACATTCTCGACACTCAAAGGAAAGTGCAGGGGTCCAGAAGCTGTGATCCACCATCTTGAAGTCAAGAATGAAACCAGCTTTGGGACAACACTGACTAGACAGATCGAAGGAATATCAACCAGCTGAAGAGATGGCTCAGTGGTTAAGAGCACTGGCTATTCTTCCACAGGTCCTGAGTTCAATTCCCAGCAACCATAATGTGACTCACAACCATCTATAATGGGATCTGATGCCCTCTTCTGGCTCTATCATATATGCACGCACACAGAACATTCATACATTATATATATGTATGTGTGTGTGTGTGTGTGTGTGTGTGTGTGTGTGTGTGTGTGTGTATACTTTTGGAAGCCATTGAGACTCCAGACAGTCTCACATAAGGCACTTTAGATTTTCCAATTTTGAGAGCTGACAACTTTTCTTTATGGTCCCCTTGAGGCTGGAGTTATAGGTGGTCGCAAGCTGCCCAGCACAGATGCTGAGAACTTCACTCACGCCCTCTGCAAGAGCAATGCACGCTATTAATAGGTGAGTCACGAGCAATGCACACTATTAATAGGTGAGCCACATCTCTGGCCTCTGTACTGTTTACTTTTTACTGGGCATGACTAACAGGTTTCCTTAGAGCAGCGCAGTTACATTGCTAGAAGAGCCTTTGGGGTGGTTTTATGTTGCAGTGAGTTGCCGTTGTTCTCTCTGACAGGGTCATGGAAAGAAGCAGCAGCAGGATGTTGTGTTGGGAAGGTACTTCCAAATGCTACAGAAGACAGAAGACTGTCAGATGTTGGCCTAGGGATTATAGCCTGGAAGAGTTCCTCTTCTCATCGGACATTAAACCTTTTGAGGATTAAAATTGTCATTTTTTAAAGAGGTCTTTCAACACAGAGTTTCTCTGTGTAACAGCCCTGACTGTCCTGGATTCACTCTGTAGACCAGGCTGTCCTTGAACTCACAGAGATCTGCCTGCCTCTGCCTCCCTGCTGGAATTAAAGGCGTGCACCACCACATCCAGCAAAGTTGTCATTCTTGTAGCTTGTGTCAGCTTTATCCATCATCTATAATATGCAGAAGGAGTAGATCTGTAAAAGTTGGCTAACTAAAGCCCGACATGATGATTGGAGAAGTTCATTTGAAGTAGGGCAAATATTTTTTGAGACATCAAAGAACAGTACAAATTTACTTCTATTACACATACGTTCTTGGAGATTTTAGTTTGGACCTAGAACTCTGCCAGATCCTCTGGGCACAGCATAGGCAAGCAAGACAGTCTTTGCTCCAGGAAGCCTCTTGGGCAAAGAAACTGTTCACACATGGACTTTATGAGATTAATAAAAGTATTTAATATTTACCTTCATTGGAGCCAAACAAAATATAATAAAAAATACATGACATAGGATTTGAGTGAAGGAGAAAAACCACATAATTGGGAGAGAATGGGAATTCTCAAAAGTTTCAAGTACCATTGACATTTGAGCTGGAGAAACGCTGCTTGGGTGATTCCCTGACCCTGTCTGCAACTCTCTGCCCTCCTCTGAGTAGTGACTCACAGTGAGCACTTATTTGTCTCGTGGCATATTCATTTCATAATCTAGCGCGCCAGACAGTGGATCCCATGAAGCATACCCTATTTCCCTCTCTGCCTTATCCCCTGCTAAATTTCCTCTATAGAGACCACTGCCTGGTACATTATATATTGTTAATAAAAATTTGATGGCTGAATGGTCAAATGAATGGCAGCTGTCAAGATAGCATTGCTGGGTCCTTGATGAGGTGATACACACTGTGGTAAGTACATTGACTGTCAAAGGTTATACATTGAACAGCAACTTCAGGCAAATTTTATCCTATCAGTTTTATAGAGGAAGAAAGGATGAACTGCCCAATTTAATCCAGGAAGTTCAGATATGCCCTAGTAGGTCTAACTCCAAAGTTTGTGTGGCGAAGGCACAATGGTCAGTTAACAGATACCGTACCTCATTTCATTTGCTTATATTTTGAAACAACAACCCTGTGTAGTATTATTAATCACAATTAATAGATGAGAACATGGATTCAGAAATGTTTACTGATTCACTCAACATTTGGGTGCTAAATGCCAAGCTCTGGGCTACCATAGGCTGAAACAGTGAAAGAACACATTATCCTTGCACACACGAGTCTGAAGTGTAACAGGGGGATTATCCTGTATTGGGATGAAATGTGTCATGATGATCTATGAGAAGTGCTATGAGGAAAAGCCAGGGGCTGTCCTAGGAGGTGTAGTGGATGATGGACCAAGGAGTGGCCTAGCTTGGCCTCCACTCAGTCCCATGTTATCCACGAGCCCTGCCCCTCCCACCTTTAAAATAAGACTTTCCTCCCCCTTTACAAAGACAACATGGTGTATATGACTTATATAGGTGGAGAGAAAGAACAGAGATGGTCCCCAGCTATAACTCTCTGGTATGATTTGAGAGCTGAGGACAGAAGAGTCAAAACTGCTTGTAATGGCTGGATGTGGTGACACATGCTTCTAATCCTAGTACTCAGGAAGCAGAGGCAGGCAGATCTCTGTGAGTTCAAGGCCAGCCTGGTCTACAAATTGAGTCCAGGACAGCCAGGGCTACAAAGAGAAACACTGTCTCAAAACAAACAAACAAAACACCCCCCCAAAAAAAACAAAAACAAAAAACCCATCATTTCCATCTTGACTTATAACTGTTTTTACTAAGTCCATAAAACCCCCAAATTGAGCTGTGCCCCTTGCCAGCTGCAGCTTTTGGAAGTACGGGCCCTGCACCTCACCTGGGCAGTACAATGGAGCTAGCTCTGGAGGCATGGGTGCAGCTGAGCCAGTCCTGAGGGCAGGAGGGCTGACCAACTCCTGCTGATGGTGATGCTGGGTGGCCTAGCCGGAGCAGTGCTGGAGAGCTTGACCTGGTGGTGTGGATAAGAGAGAGCCAGAGAACACTGACCAGCTCAGCTGCCACCCAGGTCCAGATCCAGGGCTCTGAATTGGCCCACCCCAAAATATGTACCATCTGCAGATGGTTGGGATGCATGAAAGCACCAATCCTACTAATCCAAAACTGCAGCATCTCCATGACACAGGACAGCAATAGGATAGCTGGGAGGAGTACTCATGAGTTTTCAGATCCAAAACTGCAGCATCTCCATGACACAGGACAGCAATAGGATAGCTGGGAGGAGTACTCATGAGTTTTCAGGATTGATGGTGTCGCACAAACCAGAGATCGCGAACTACACCAACGACCATTGCAAGGAATATTTGCAGGTGAAGATGTGTGGACAGAGGGATATACTGTGGGACACATTGTGACACACTACAGCTTCCATGATGAGATGTTTTCTATGCCTTGGCTTTGTTTGTTTGTGTGTTTTTTATTTGCAGGCAACGGGGTGGCTTGCAAGGACAAAGGGCAGATATGAGAGGATAGGGATATGAGCAAGACTGGGATGGGAAACTCACATAAAATCAATAAAAAGTTAAAAACAAACAAAACAAAAACTGACAAAACAAAACAAAAAAACCCCAACCCAGCAACTGAGGGGGAAAAAGGATTCTACTCTGTATGAGGTGTCTTACCCAAGCAGTTCCTCAACTGTAAGCTATGACAAGGAGAGGACTCCTGGGAGGCCAGAGCATGGCTGATATTTGTCCTGTGTTCTAGCTGACAGGAACTGACGGTCCCCAATCCTTGGTCGGAACCACTTCCACTGTCCTGGGCGGCCCTTAATTTTAGTTCGTCTTCTTGTACCTATTTATATGATAGCTCATTAATTGTCTCCGAGCAGAGAAAATGTTTCCTTAAAGGAGGTTAAACAGAGTTTATTGACATAAGTGAATTGGCTGAAGAAAACATTATTAAGTAAAAGGCACTTATTTAAACATCAAATTAATCATTTAAAGGCAAATTAGAAAATTAGAGGTCGTATCTCCTCCTAAGTAAATAAGGCTAGCCAGTAATGAGATGCCCATTTCAGACGAATGTCTGCTGGCTGAACAGCGCCTTGGGTTTCTGAGTTTCTTCAGTCTATCATTCAATCCACACTTTTAAGTTTTGATATCTTAACACAGAAAATGCAATCCATAATAGGACATTACTTGATATCTTAACACAGAAAACGCAATCCATAATAGGACGTCACTTTCCGTTACATGATTAAAGAGATATTTAAGGCTCTCTTTCATCCCCGCAGAAATGAAGATCTGCTCTCTGAGAGTTGCCTGACCCTCTAACGTGGATCTGCCTCCACACCTACTGCCAGCAACTGAACTGACCCCGTGGGTGTGTGTAAGCACCGTTGGTGTAACCCTGCGAATCTGGCCAGTCTGTGCGCAACTTCTCAACGCAAAACCACACCTGCCTCTCTTTCAGAGCTCTTTGACGTAAGTTTTGGAGGTTAAATGGAAACATACAATGGCCTCACTGAGGCTGTCTCGTATTTTAACTTTGTACTTTCCTCGTCCATTGGAGGATATCCCAGCTGCCCACCCATTCCCAGCCATATATTTCTCCACGCAGCTGTGTTTTCAATGGAGGATCAATCGTATGCCCAACTGCTGGACTGGAGTTTCTAGACCCGTAAACACTACCATAGGGCCACACTCCAGCCTTTTCCATTGCCAACTGACACAGACGCCAATGGTTTCATTTTATACAGTTTCATTTAGTGTCCTGAGGTTTAAGGTCAGCTAATTAAACCTGACCTTAGCCCACTGAGATGAGGCAGTAGATTCCACTTTTTAAAGTATTTTTCCAGTGATTTTTTTTTGTTTTTTGTTTTTTTTCCAGTGATTTTTATTAGTTGTTGCATCATGATTCTTAGTCCAAGAGAAGGGACCATCATGTAACCAGGACCCCCTTTATTACCTGATTTTTTTTTTGTTTTTTGTTTTTGTTTTTTGAGACAGGGTTTCTCTGTGTTAATAGTACTGGCTGTTCTGGACTCACTCTGTAAACCAGGCTGGCCTTGAACTCATAGAGATCCACCTGCCACTGCCTCCCGAGTGCTGGGGTTAAAAGTGTGCACCACCATCTCTCTGTCCCATTTCTTTTTCATGAAAAAGAAATGTGTGTGTCTGTTTGTATGCCACAGGTATACAGGTGCTTTTGGAGGCCAGAAGAGGGCATCAGATCCCCTGTAGCTAGAGTTACAGGCATTTCTGAACTGTCTGATGTAAGTGCTGGGAATTGAATGCAAGTCCCTTGTTAAAGCATTAAGTGCTCTTAACCACTGAGCAATCTCTCCAGCCCTCCATCCAATTTATTTTATTTTTGGTTGTGAGCCTAGTCTTCAATGGCTGAGCCATCTCTCCAGCCTCAATTTATTTTATTATTATTATTATTATTTTAAAAAGATTTATTTATTTTACATATATGAGAGCTCTATCTGCATGTACCCCTGCATGCCAGAAGAGGGGATTAGATTCCAGTATAGATGTTCATGAGTCACCATGTGGTTTCTGGGAATTGAACTCAGGACCTCTGGAAGAGCAAACAGTGCTCTTAACTGCTGAGCCATCTCTCCAGCCCCCATCCAATTTCTAAATCTTTCTGTTTGTTTTGGTTTTGTTTTTTGAGACAGGGTATAGTGAAAATTCTGGATTTTTGATTTCTTTAAAAAAATGCAGAAATATTATAAGAATATGTTTTTGTTTTAATCCCAGGCATGGGGATGTGGGGGTGCTTCAGACTGTCTGTAGCAGCTGAGTATGATTTGTCTCGTGCTGTGGCAGAGGCGTGGCTTTGCCAGCTGCAGATAGTTCCTGCTGTTGTGTGACATTTGGAACCCGGGAACTTTTCAGAGGATATGTAAATGTTAGAGTGGAGTGGGTGCTTCTTGCTGGTTCATTCAGGGGAGTTGGTTGTGGTTGTTAGCAGCTATGGTCAAAGAAGAAACAAGAAGAAAGAAATTAGATTCAGGGGTCTCTGTCTCTTTCTGTCCCCTCTATCTTTCTTCTGTCCTATCTAGTGAAAGGAGTGAAGCCAGTGAAATAAAGGGTAGGAAAAAGAAGAACCCACAGAGTAACAAATACCAGCTACAACAGGGTCTTACTGTGTAGCCCTGGCTAGTCCGTAACTATGTAGACCAGGATGGACTGCTAACTCACAGATATCCACCTGCCTCATCCTCCGAGGTGGTGGGACTAGAGATACGTCCCCTGTACTGGGTCTTTCTGGATCAGATGTTCTTGCTGTCACACTACTGTCTTGATTTTGTGTGCTTCATGAACAAATACCGTTCATCCCCATCCACTACTGCCCTTGCTTAGGTAACGTGATTTGATGGCACAAATCTAAATTCATGCTTTTTTTTTTGGTTTTTCAAGATAGAGTTTCTCTGTGTAACAAGCAGACCTAGACTCTCTTTGTAGACCAGGCTGGCCGTGGACTCAGAGATCCACCTACCTCTGCCTCCAGTGCTGGAATTAAAGGCCTGTGTCACCACACCCAGCCTAAACTCATGCCTTTTAACCCTAAGGATTCTGGGTTAACATGTGAATCCAAACCAAGGTCTCCTTGTAATGCTATAGTATCTTTCTTTCTTTCTTTCTTTTTTCTTTTTAGGTTTTTTAGAGACAGGGTTTCTCTGTGTAACAGCCTTGGCTGTCCTGGAACTCACTCTGTAGACCAGACTGGCCTTGAACCCACAGAGATCTGCCTGCCTCTGCCTCCCAAGTGCTGGGATTAAAGGCGTGCGCTCACACCCCCAGCCATATCTTTCTTTTCTATTTGTTTCTGGGGGTGTTCTCACCCTGATACATTCTCCATCATGAGCAGGGTAGGGACCAGGAATGGGTTGGCATTTCTCCTATGTCATAGTTGATAATAGCTGACAGTATCCACAGAGAGAATGTGCTTATGAAAATTTATACGTCAGGAAAAAACTTCTGTAAGTAGCCAGTGGACAATTAAGTTCCTACTGGGTTAGAGCCAACTCATTCTTTTAAAGCTAGGAAACGGAAAGGGAAAAGTTGATTCAAGTCATCTCACACACAACCCATTTACTTCTTGGGAAATGCAAAGGGATAAAGTAAGACTTTCTGATTATTTCAGGTCCTCTCCCCTACTCTCCCTCTGCACACACCCCTCCCTGAATCAGACATTTTAGAGTGAGAAAGAAAGGCACTTTGTGTTTAAGGTTAATCAAGTTTCAGTACATTTTTTTTTTAACAAACTAGAATCACAGTAATCTTTTCTTGTTGCTCTGATGTGTGGCTGTTGAAATCCTCAGCTGTGATAAATTAAGCTACTTATTAATCTAATTATCGTACATTCATCCTCGAAACTTTCATGTGACTTGAAAAGGCTATTCAACCTTTCCCTCCCCTCCTAGAAAGGGCTCAACCTTGCACCAATTAAGATCATTCTGAAGTAAGGCTTTAAAAAGCTTTCCCTAATCACCCAATGCAACATGGAACAGCAGAAACTAACTCAGAGCGCTGGGAAAAAGTTGAGTATTCTTTTCTGTCTGCCAACTTCTATGGTTTCATTGCGCTTGGAGGAAGACTTGATTTTCCTATTTAGTTGTTCTTTCTCTGACCTCCAAATAAAGTCCGTGTAATTACTGAGCAAATAAAGTTGCAGCATGTGTTTTAAAAATCAATTGCCACCCTTGGGCTATAGAAACATAACAATGCACAGATTTGCTGGAAAATGCCCAGCCCTGGCCATATGAACTAAACCCCATACTGTATGTGTACAATGCAGAAGTTCTGACCCCTACAGCACATATTTACTATGCAGATTTATAAAAAGGGTTCCTGTTAGGACTTATCCATTGATATTAAAATGTCCCTGTCCTAATATAGGTTCAATTTAGGATTAAAAATATGTTGCAAATGTATCATATCTTAAATATCCATTCATTGCCGAATGCCTCACTTCTTTTTCCATAAATGAGCGCATAAATGGAGCTGTTTTACATTCAAATTAAACTAGCTATTAATTTGAATGCAAAGCAGCTCAACATACAGGATGCAATTTCAACGACAGGTTTACCCCAAGACAGAAAGCAGGAAAAGAGTCAACATGGGTAAGTCCAGGCACTTTGTCCTTTCCTCTCAGTGCCTGGCAAACTTGCTCACTGTGAATAGTTTTTGAAGTGAAGATTAAAAGAGTGGAATTATAAAGTATAATTACATTTTATTGAAACTCGAGAAATCGGGAAAAAAAATTCAGCAGGAAACTTTTAGTGAAACACGATGTGTTGTCATTATCATTAAAAGATAAAAGTTCCATACTGTTTTTATCTGTTTATTTGGAAGAAATCCAGCCTTTACAGTTATGCAGGAAACAAAAACGGGGAATGCAGGAGTAATTATTAAAACTGTGTGATTTGTTATCTCAGCTACTGTCTTTCCAAATGGTAATGCGATATCAGCAGCTGCAGCCGGTCGCTGCTTTCCTCTATTAGTAAACAAGTTGCTTTGGAGACCTGTGTGAGGCACTTTAAGCTCCCTACTCCCTAAAGTGCTGTCGGGCTTAACTACTAATCCATGGTATTTCAGAGCACTGGAAATTCATCTTTATAAAACCTGAACAAAAAAGGGAAAAAAGCCTGGAGGGCATGAGCTCCCTCTGGTGAGACAAATGACATGTTCATTTATTAATGAAACAATAACCCTGGAAAGGGGATCAAAGCCTATCCCATCCTCACTTTACAATCCCCAATTTTCTCAGGCCAAACCATTTAATTGAGCCATGACAATGGAATACTTAATTGTTGCCTTAAAGTTTTGAAGCAGCGACTTCTTCAGCATCAGTGTGAATCTCAGGATTTTTATTCCATCATAATATCGTCAGACTGGAGCCAGCGGAAGGTGATGCGTCCCACATTCGGGAGCTCAGCTGGCAGAAAAGGTGTTTCTGAGACAGGCTTGCAGTGGCCACTGCGGAAACATCTGACTGGCTCTTCGCCGCGCTCTCGTAGGAATAGATGAACAAGACTCAGGTTCGTTCTGGTCCGGAGAAGCCAGTCCTAACATCTGGAAGAGCAAAGAGTCTGGGACTCAGAAGCATAAAGCCAGCTCTGGAGCATCTGCAGTGGAAATGGCAGCCACCTCCTCCTCCTGTGGGTTAGTCTGCGCTTGTCTTGAGAGTGTTCCCCCCAGCTTTAAGTACAGTCAAAATAATAACAAATGCTGGGCCTGGTGGTGCAGGCCTGTAATTTCAGCTGAGGCGAAAGGGTCTCAAGTTTAAGGTTTGTCTGGACTACAAAGAGAGTGCAACGCTACTTTGGCCAACTTAATAAGTGGGTTCTAAAACAAGTGCAGGCCTCCAGTGAATGGCTCAGTGGTAGACACTTGCCTAGCCTGGGTAAGACCCGCTAGGGTTAATCTTCAGTACTGTCCAAAATAAATGAGTGAATTAATTGCTCTATAATAAATAGGTTTAACTTCCATATACCAATTCTGGATTTTATCAGGGCTTTCTAGCTTCTTTTCAGTTTCTTTTTTCTTTTTCTTTTCTTTTTTTGCACATTCAAAGTATCTTTCTATGGTTTTATGTGGCCATGCTACTTTTCAAATTAAGCCAGAAGATCTATAAGACACGGACGTTGGGGCGTCAGAAAATGCTGGTTGATTTATTGGGCAAAGAGAGCTATAGGTTTAAAAATGGCCTTTCTGCTTTGCATGTCTGTGTTAATTCCTCAGGAAATAAAGTCAATGAAAATTAGTATACAGAAATGAAGGCTGAAACAACAGCTATTCTGTTTTTTCTTCTTTCCTTCCTTCCCTCTTTCTCTTATTTGCTTATTCATCCATCTATCTATCTATCTATCTATCTATCTATCTATCTATCTATCATCTATCTATCTATCTATCTATCATCTATTTTTGAGAATAGATCTCATACGTCCCAGGCTGTCCTTGAACTCACTAGGTACCCAAGGCAGGTGTTCTCTACCACACTTGGTTTCTGTAACACTAGGGATGGAATCCAGGGCTTCAAGCATTCAAAGCCAGCTCTACTACTGTGCTGCAATACCAACCCATCAAGAACACCCATACCTGAGTGCTGGAGCACTTCTGTCTTTCCAGGCTTTACTGTGAGGTGGAGTTTATTTTAGATTATTTCCATTGCCTATAGCTAGGATCTTTCTTTGTGATCTGTTTCCCCCCATCTCCTCTTGGTTTTTTCGAGACAGTGTTTCTCTGTGTAGCCCTGACTGTACTGGGGTCATTTTGTAGACCAGGCTAGCCTGGAACTCACAGAGATCCACCTGCCTCTGCCTCTGCCTCCCGAGTCCTGGGATTAAAGGCGTGTACTACCACGCTGGGCTTTGTGATCTGTTTTTGAATTAACTTTATAAACTTCTTTCTTAGGTTATTAGATTTATCAGTGTTTTGTTTGTTTGTTTTTTGGATTTTTTTTTTGAGACAGAATTTCACTATATAGCCCCGGCTGGCTTCTGATTCCTGATCCTTCTGGCTGAATGCTGGGATTACAGGTGTGAGCTACCACATGTGCATGTGCCTTTAAAATACTTAGGAAAGGGTGAAGAAAATTTATGTTGGTTTATTTTTATTCTTAATTATCTGTATGTGTTTTCCAGCACTTGCGTGCAGGTGCCTGAAGAGGCCAGATGTGTCCAATAACCCCTGGAGCTGGAGTTACAGGCAGTTGTGAGCCACCTGATGTGGGTGCAGGGAACTGAAGGTCTTCTGGAAGAACCATCTCTCCAGTCCTGAAAACGTGTTTAGTGTTTGGAGTCAAGGTCTCATTATGTAGCACCAACTGGTCTTGAACTCACTATGTAGCCAAGCCTGGATGAGTTTGCTGTCACCTGCTTGCTTTTCTCCTGAGTGCTGGGATTATGGGGATGCTTTTATCACATCTGGCTAGATATCGAGAAAGAAATCTCTAGGATGGGAGTCTTGATGCACGCCTTTAATCCCAGCACTCAGGAGGCAGAGACAGGTGGATCTCTGTGAGTTCTAGGCCAGCCTGGTGTGCAGAGCAAGTTCCAGCCTTGTCTACAGAGCAAGCCAGGGCTCCACAGAGAAACCTTGTCACAAACAAACACAAAAAAGAAAGAAATTTCTATGATTAGGCCATCATTTTAAAAGATTTGCACTTAATGCTGGGTGTAGGGTTTGTAGCTGTAGTCTGAGGAGGGATGGTAATTATAAGTGCACAGTGCACTTCTAAACAAGCCCTTCAGGAGACCAAAGAACTATTAAAGACTAGTCTATGAGACAAAGTGTGTGGGCCACCAGGGAGTCCCCCACCAAAAGAGTCATCCACCATGGGAGTTTGAAGTAGGTCTCAACCTGAAAGAAGCTCAATTATTTCTCTCATTTTCCCCTCCCCCCACTATTCACTATCACTAGATACAGAACATTTATTTTAAAAAAATATATAGCTAGGATTTGGTTTGGGTTTGATATACAAATAGATACTATGACACTATGACACTGATGGACTTAACCACGTGTCAGCCGAACGAGAGCTGAGGCAGAGCAAAGGGGTTTACATCTGCAGAAAAGATGCATCTTCCTATCTCCTGGAGCCTGCTTAACTAGTGTTTATGTTATTCACTCATTTATTGAAAGATTTCTTCAGCCTGCCAATGAGCCATTCAGTGACAGGGATTGAGGCTGGATTGCATGTGTGTCATTAACAGGACAACAGCTAGAGCTGAGACTGTGTGAAAATTTACAAGATATGGGTGAGGGAGGGAACATGAAAGAAGATGAGCAAAATGAAGACAGAAATGTATTCCTCCTTCAGCACTGTTTTTGAAGCAGGTAAATACCTTTTGCTTGAGGAATTTCTAATTCTGTACTGTCCATTTATCATGTGACACTGTATCAACTTACATGGTAAAGACCCAGTCCATACCTCATCCTGTAACCAGTTAAGGTAAGGTGGATGGAGAGACTCAACCTTGAGCAGTATAGGCTGCTTTGTTTGTTTGTTTTTTGAGGCAGGGTTTCTTTCTGTAGTCCTGGCTGTCCTGGAACTCACTCTGTAGACCAGGTTGGCCTTGAACTCACAGAGATCCGCCTGCCTCTGCCTCCCGAGTGCTGGGATTAAAGGCATGTGCCACCACACATCTTGAACAGTATAGAGTACAACTACCAGATGAACTGTGAATCTGAATGTGGTCAAAGAACATTGGAAATGGAACTTGGCCTTTTTACTCTCAATTCTGATGAGAAATCCCTACCTTGGGAAGGATGACCTGAGGTTCATACTTTTGAAATTTCCTTATGAATTATGAATTTTGTTTCACAAAGAAGAAGCCCAGCTCACTCTTAGAATTAATATTGGAAAAAGGACAGATTTTTTAAAGATTCCACTTGTATGAGTTTCCTAGAATAAACAAAAAGAAAGCCAGAAAGTGGAATGATGGTTGCCAGGGGACGGTAAGAGCAGGGTTCATGTTTCCAGGTCTAGAATTTCAGTTTGCACAATCCAAAGAGTTCTTAAGATAAGTGGTAATATCAGATGCAAGGCTGTCCTGGAACTTACTCTCTAAACCAGGCTGGCCTCCAACTCAAAGATCTGCTTGCCTCTGCCTCTGGAGTGCTGGAATTAAAGGAGTGCACAACCACCTAGTCCCTTGATAGGATTTTAAGTTAGATGAAATATGTACTATATATAATTATATGAAGAGCTTTAGGTTTGTTTGTTTTTTGAAGCAAACACAGTGGGTCTTACTATGCAGCCCAGCCCAGGCTATCCTTGAACCCATGATCCTCCTGGCTCCATTTCCCCAGTGCTGGGATTATAGGCATGCACTACCATGCCTGGTTTGTAAAGATCTTTACTAAGCAAAAGAATTAAAAAATCCATTTTTCTTCCTTGTTTACTCCATTGCCCAAATCATGGAAAATAAAACCATATTAAACCTCAAGTCAGTGTGAGGAGTAAAGACAGAATTCTTTTCCATTATTTTCCAATATTTTGAGATTTTTTAGAATTCTTTAAAATATCAACTATAAAGGTAGAATACATTTTATTGCTTTTCCTTGTATGTCTGGCTGGCTTTAAGAGTGAGCAACCAGTGATTATGCTTTTCTTCTATCTCAGCAGATCAGCTGTCAGAATTTCTTGCCTTGAGTTCAAGTCCTATGTTTCTAATTCCTCCAGTGCTGATGGTAACATACAGGATCTCCAGTAACATGTGTCACTTCAGGGCAACTATTTCTTTTTCATGTTCTGAAGGCAATGTAACACGGGAATAAGGGATATAGATTTTCCCCGAGGGTCTTTTTGCTGGGTGTTCATTTTACAGGAGCTTACAACATAGAATATTTATAAAATATCTAAATAACTCCCAGTAAACTAAGAGCCATTCAAAATCGGGCCAGGAATCTTTACTTAAATACATAAAACAAGATGCTGTGTCTATTGCCGGTTGTCTTTCTAAATAGAAATGAATGATTGCTCAGTAACTGCTGAAGTAGTTACCAACACTTACATGATAAAAATCTCAATAAAATTATTCTTTTAAGCTGAGGTACAGGTTTAAATTTAATATCATTAAAATTATCTATAAGGAAAATTTGAAAAAGTAATATCTGAGTGATATTACACTATTTAATGTTAAGTGCATTTTAAATAATAAAGAAAATTTTATTGGTAGTTTGATTTTCTTTTAACTTAAGACTCATCCTTCTGTTGTATCTAAGGTGTTCTATGTAATAATTCTTCAAGTAGTAGCAAACAGTGAACAAATTCTTCCCTTATTCACTGTCTTAGCCCTTTCTACTTCGTTACACACGCGATTATATTAAACAAATTATCTATATACATATATACATGATATAATGTATATATATATACATATATATAGTAACATACTAAACACACACACACACACCTTTATATCTCTTCAGTTCTGATTGGATTGTATTATGCACTTCTGTAGGTACTGCGTTTAATTCAGAGGTGAACATTAGGCAAGGTAAGTGGTGAGTCCAGCGAAAGACACTCGGCTTTGGGAAAACAAAATGGCTCCCACAGTGTATTTTCGGAGAACTGGAGGATATTTTCTATGACTTTAATTAGCTTAAATACCAAGTGTCTTAAGTACTGCTGCCTTTTCAAAGTGGTTTATCTAAACCTGATAGATGCTATATAGTACTTTATTTATTTACTTATTTATTTATTTACTTATTTATTTATTTATTTATTTGTTTGTTTGTTTGTTTATTTATTTATTTATTTATTTATTTATTTATTTATTTATGTGCTCACTCATTTATTTGCACATTTAGGTCTATCTTAGTGATGAAAGAGTGAAAGTTCTCAAATACATCCAAAAAGAGAGGCAGACAGAACACATGTACCACAGATTCGCATTCCTTTCAGAGACAGCCAGGTCTTGAAGTTGTTTCCCAGTCTTTGGAGCTGGACACAATCTTCAAGAAGAACAGCCTTAGGGGAGTGAGCAGTGGCTCTGGAGCACTTCTGCCCAGCTCCACAGCAAGCCAGAACACCAGGAGCTTACAAACAAAACAAAATTACTTTCCCAGCCCAGACAGAAAACACTTGTCATCCTTGAGGAACAGCTGCTTGCGGGTAGAAGTAGATGATAATAAATTGAACGAGGTGAACATTCCTAAGAAGAAATATTTAATTATCCTGCTCACCATTATGAGGACCTTCTGCTGCTCTTCAGGTTATTATACAGTAAATAACCATTTTGTTTCTAAAGGACAGAGCTGTTTTAATGATATGACAATGAATGCGCAATTATTATGTTTGTTAGGAAGGAATCACAAGACTACAGACTTGATACCGCTGCTCTGGTTAGTGCATCTTAATTACTTTTTCACTTATTTTGCATATAAAAGCTATTTGCTAATTGTCTTTGCTGTAAATATGCAAAATATAATTAGTCATTCATAATTCTTTATGTGTTATCTAACTGTACATTGTTTCTGAGGAACATATATTAAAGTGTGAATATTTGATGGGATTTTGTGTGTGTGTGTGTGTGTGTATGTGTGTGTGTGTGTTTTGCTTTTTAAACAAAGTTTTAAAGTAAGTATTTGGCACATGAAAGTTCTAACTCCATTTAAAAGGAAACTTTTGCTATGTAAAAAAAAGAAGGTTCAAAAATATGGTATGATGGAGTAGATACCACAGCATGTGGAATTTTAAAAATATTCTGTGCTGAGACCCTGATGACAGCATGAAGTACCTCATTGAACTTCAGATACATAGTCTAGTTAATCTCTGTCCAGGGAAGTCTGTAGGCATTGCCAATCTCAACTTCAGCTTCTGCGGAATTGCCTGGACAGTGACCCGAAGGGGAAAAGAAGTTACTGACGTTCTCAAGCACACATTTCAACTGCTTCAAATGAGTGGCTTTTATCTGTTTCACACTTTGGACCAGCACTGCTCAAGTGTAAAATTTTAACTCTGTG
>CAJQZJ010032031.1:8233553-8246053 GCA_907164525.1 Lophiomys imhausi | reverse complement strand
GTAACCCTCACCATCGCAGATGGTGGGAACTTGATTTTGGTATGTTTCTAATTTGTCAGGTACAATGAGGGTCATCATTCTTCGCAATGCTATTATTAAACTAATAACACTTCTTTCTTGGCTCAAGTTTGCAAAAGTTAGAGAATTTAGCCAAGTCCCTTGTGAGATAAAGGACGACAGCTGAAAACTAAGTTTCAGAAAGCAAGTCATGATGGAGGCTACTGAAGTTGTCATGGGTCCATGTCTTCATTGACATTTCTTCATTACAGTTTACAGTTAGCTCCCATTGGAAAGTATGTTCAATGCAAAACATTAGTTATGGGGCCAACAGCAGGGTTCAAAACATGCGTAGCTGAAGTACGTTTCCCCCCAAAATACAATTATGGGCCTGTTTCATTGTCACTCACACAAAGAACTGAGTCCTAAAATCCTTTACCCAACTAAATTCTTAATAAGTAAACTGAGACTAACCCTCTAATACCAGATTTGTTAAACAACATGATTTAGGGCCTTGCTATTCATGTACCTTGTAGGACGAAAATGACTCGGAAAGCTAGAATCATGAAAGAGTCATTTTATGTAGGCTGCTAAATTCCTCTCAAATCTCCTTGCAACTTAACGAGCAAAGAAAGCTCAATGTGTAATGCCGGCTAATGTGGTTTATGTAGAAAATAGTATCAACCTATCTTTGCAGCTTATCTAAGCCAGGATAATACTTTTAGCCTTTATAGGAGACCCAACTCCATTTTTTCAACTCTTGACTATGTATTTCCTGAAACCCTTTCCAAAGAGTTAAATTGGATGTGAAATCTGTACCAGGCTGTCCAGCTGCCTTTGTTCTAAGTCTCGCCGGCAAAGCCTTGCCTCTGTGTCACTTTCATTGCGTTCTGATTGAGCTTGACAGTGTGACAGGAAAGCAAAGGGGCGCAATTGCAAACTGAATGAGAGTCTTTTTCAGCCACACAGCAGCCTCCTCCTTAGCCCCTAAGAAAAAGAGGTAACAGATGCCGATAGCAAAGCATCCCCCACAAAGTCCTAACTTTGATGCAGGCAGAAGAAGACGAATTTTTTAAAAAAGAAAGAAAGAGAGAAAGAAAGAAAAAAAAAGGAAGACCTTGAATGGAACACAAAAGAGAGTGAATAGAAAAAAAAATGACAGTACAGAAGAGTAACCAGGAGAGTTAGGGAACTGGTGTGCATTTAAGAAGCAATTTAGCTCTTAGAAAGGGGGTTAGCATCCTCAGAGCTGCTCCTTCAGGTATGGTGTATCTGGGACGCTTCTGTTATATAAAACCTGAGCAAGAGCTGACTAGCAACTGTGATAGCTTGCAATAGAGGATGTTCATGGGAGTAAGGCCTGTCCCTTAGTGGAGAGTAAAACTCCACAAACAACTTGAGTATGCTGTGGAGTTGACCTTTCTGACTGAACAGTGGCAATTATAAGTTTTATTTCAGTATTTTCAGGAGTTAAATAGGATGGAGCATCACAGTGTCTGGTGTCGGTGCCCAGCCTTGTCTAAGAGAGGCTTCTGAGAAACAGCTCTCGGAAGGACCATGGTAGCATGGAAACATGTGCTGTAAGATACAATATCAAGGATGCACTTGTCTGTCCTACATACAAGGCTGCTTTCTTCTTACTGTTTTGAGTTAAGGCATTGTTCTGTAGGCCAGGCTGGCCTCAAACTCATAATTTTCCTGTCTTAGCTTCCCCAGTGCCAGAATTCTACGCATGCATAATTGTGCTTGATATCTTATACTAGTTTTTCTTACAAAGGGATGGACTGAAAATGTCAATATGTATGGAATCTGTCCTAATTTTTGTCACAGGAACATGAATCAAAGCCAACAGGTTCTATCTAATTAAATGAGGGCACTGTGAAGTTCTGTGGGGTTCTGAGCCCAGTGTCAAGATAAAGAGTGGGAAACAGAGGCAAGCCCCTCAATCCATATCTGAGCCCTCAGGCCAGGACATAAAATTCTGAGAACTTGTGGTCACATTGGGGGCAAAGGTAAAGGGAGAACAGTACCTCTCAGGGCTCTTGTATTTGTCTTTCTTTGCCTTTAGAGAGAGAAAAAAATTAGCAAAACTCAGTATGATATAGAGGTTGTTGTAGTCTGTCTTTTAAAGCAATGGGGAGGGCATTAGATGACAGAAGGCCTTGGCGATCCTCAGTGACGGGTGAGCTTGGTAAAAGCTCCGTGGATGCAAAGCCTAGTGACACGGTGAATAACCCCTTCGGTGCCACTCGAGGTTATGGTAATGTCTCTATGTGATATTGCCACAGACAACAAAATATTACCTACTAATCAGTAGCCACAATCTTGGTTACTGGGTTTTGTCAATTTTAACAACACAAGGGATTTTCAAAATCCTCTATGTGGCTTTCTTTTTCACTTAGAAATTTATGGCTCTTTATCTTTTCTTAATATTTATTTATTTACTATGTATGCGTGTGTGCACACAACACGTGTGTCATGCTAAGTGCATGAAGGAAGTCAGAGGACAACTTAAGGGAGTCATTGCCCTCTTTGTGTGACATGGTTCCTAGGAATTAAATTCATGTTGGGGGCTGGAGAGATGGTTCAGTGGTTAAGAGCACTGGCTGCTCTTTCAGAGGACCTGGGTCCAATTCCCAGCACCCACATGGCAGCTCACAACTGTATGTAACTCTGGTCCCAGGGGATCTGGCACCCTCACACAGACATACATGCAGGCAAAATACCACGTAAAAATAAAGAAATCTTAAAAAAAAACCATGTGTGTCATCAGGCTTGGCAGCAAGGACTTTCACTTGCTGAACCATCTTGCTGACCCCTCCCCCTTTTTTTTCAAATTTTATCTTATCTTATTATTATTTTGCTGTTTATCTTTCAAATAAAATAAAACTTCTTTTGTCTTGAGTTGAAATGTCTCAAAACATAAATAAAAAGTCAACTGAAGTTCTTGGAAATAAATTTTGGGCCAGGGACATAGTTGAAAGAAAATATAGTCAAATTAACTAGACTTCTAGCTGAAAGTGTGCAAAAGACAAAGGAGATAAAGACACGGATGAGAAAAAACTGAAGTACAGTGTGACATTAAGAAAAATGATTAAATATTTGCATTGTATTTTTAGCCACATGAGTGTCTATGTGATGGCACTGGATTCCCTGGAACTAGAGTTAGGGACAGTTGTTAGTGGCCATGTGGGTGCTGGGAATTGAACCCAGGTCCTCTGGAAGAGCAACTTGTGCTCCTAACCACTGAGCCATCTCTCCAGCCCGGATTGGTTTATGTTAACTTGACTCAAGTTAGTGTCACTTGGAAAGAGGGGATCTCACTGAGGAAATGCCCCACCTACCATACAAGCATGTAGATTAGATTGCTGTTGCCCCACCTACCATACAAGCCTGTAGATTGATTTTGCCCCTACCTACCATACAAGCCTGTAGATTGATTTTACCCCTACCTACCATACAAGCCTGTAGATTGATTTTACCCCTACCTACCATACAAGCCTGTAGATTGATGTTGGATGGCTCAGCGTGGGCAGTGCCACCCCTGGGCTGCGATGGTCCTGGTGCTGTAAGAGTGCAGGCTGAGAACCCATGAGAAGCTAAGCTACAAATACCTTAGCCCAAGGCCTCGCCATCAGTTCCTGCCTCCAGGTTCCTGCCTTGAGCTCCTGGTCTGACTTTCTTTGATGATGAACTGTGAACTGAGAGTTGGAACCTGAAATAAACACTTTCCAAGTTGTTTTTGGTCATGGTGTTTATCATAGCAATAGAAGCCCTAACTAAGATACCCTAAGGACCCTTAGCTGAGCTTATAAATGACCATATATTCATACCAAAATAAAGCATACATACTGCATTCTGGGTCGGTAACTCTGTATTGAATGTATGTATTGGAATTGGTCTGCATAGGCAGATGCCTCATACATGGAAAACAATTGTAGATTGACATGTATGTTTGTATATGCTGTTGTGTACATAAACATGTTTGGATACAAATGATGACTTAGGACATACCTCTCGCATTCACATTCCTATGCAGGTTATACTTTTATGTCTTCCAGATAATTAATGTCCTCTGTCTATGTTTAGTCTGATTTGATTTCCTTTAGAGATAGCTAATGGGATAACACAATCTCTATGAGCCCGTTAAATCAACCACCTAATCTTACACATGAAAGATTAAACAGCAAGAAAGCATCTCCAATTAGCAAATTGCTTTGATGTGACTAACTGCCTGGCTCTCTGCGTCACCAGCGTTATGGGCCTGGGTCCCAGATGAAGCTGTTCATCTAGACATGATGAATGCAACTGTAGTGAGCATGCATTTTCTCATGCAAGGATGGTCCATCATGGGATGCCAGGGAGCTCAGGGGGTGGTGGACAAGGTATAGTGTGAGAGGGAGGATCACAGGGAAGTGATCCCATTCTCTTTCTGGATTGTGTTTCTTTCCCTCCTGGCAACAGTTATAACATCATTTTTAAAATGGAAAAAAAAAAGGTTCTGAGCTCCCCAATGAGATGCTGAAAATGCTTAGTTAATAGTGAGTATCAGAACTCATCTTAGGTGTGGTCCTGTCATTGGGGCAGTCTAACATGGATCTGAGTGCCCTAGTCACGAAAACTCACACCGGGACAAGCTGCTTTGCTGACAAAGTCCAAGCAATCATCCAGGAAGCAGTTTTTCCTCAGGTGTAGCCATCAACATAGGCATGTGGGGAGAACCAGTGGGCACACAGAAGGAAGCTGCAACATGCCAGCAATTATTAGGAAAATCGCATGAATTGTGTACTATGCGCTTGTCATTGCTTTACATATTTCAGCTGAGTGACTTCTCCATGTGACTCAAGAACATGTGAAGGGGTCAGACAGGTGGCTCATGGGTAAAGGCATTTGCTGCAAAGCTGACTAGCTGGGTTTGATCACCGGCACCCACATGAGAGAAGTAGAAGACTAGCTCTTCAAGTTGTCCTCTGACCTCCCTCCTCACAAGATAACACGAAGGAGGGATGATTTTTGTAATCATTAATGAATAGATGAAGAATGTGAAGCAGAGGAAGAAAGATGCATCAACATACTGCTGGTCACATGCGGGCAAGATGGTGAGGCTGGGATGTAGGTCAGGTAGCCTTGAACCCTGCTCTTCACCTACTGTGTCCCACCTGCATATCACACCATCATGGAAGAGGGTTGCTAGGGAAAGAGAAAAAGAATGGAGTCGTGGAGTGGGAGGAAGACAGCCAGTAAGTATCTAAGTATTGTAAACCAACTAGATGGATGAGGAAGCTGATGGTGGTGTTCAGACACTGTTAGTGAAGAGAAACACTGAATGCCTTAAGAGAACAGGGAGAGGAGGGAACCACAGTTCCACTGGCATCTGACTGAGGAAGCTCCAGAGAAAGCTTCCAGCGCCAACGATGACCAAGTGAACAAGCTGATTTAGTCCTCCACCACACCCGGCAGTGAATGTTAAAACTTCATCTTTGGAAATGTTAATAGATTTTTAGAACAGAGTGTTTGTCTTTAATCTTTTCCCTTCGTGTGGTGTGTGTGTGTATGTGTTTCTTCAGAGGCCAGGAGAAGGTGTCTTGGAGCTGGAGTTACATGTAGTTATGAGCTGCCCAACACAGGTGCTGTGAACTGAGTTCAGGTTCTCTGGAAATACAGCCACCGGTGGCTTCTTGGGGAGGAAGAGGCGGATCCAGTTGGGTTTCAATGAAGGGTCAGAAGGAATTGCAGAGGGACGGGAGTAATGGTAGCAAAAGAAAGAGTACAATCCAGAAAGACCTCCTACGTGTTTGGCTTGAGTAAGATGTTGCAGTAGTATGATTCTCCATATAACTTAGGTCATTCATATGGTAGTTTGGGAAAATCACCTACAGCTCTCATCTATTGAGTATCTTTGTTTGGTTGAACAAGTGTCTGAATTTTTTTGTTTTTTGTTTTTGTTACTTGAGCTATTTACTGGTCGACCGACCAATACCACACTCCTTTAATTCCTAAGTGAAAAATTTTAATCATTACCAGATTGTAATATACAAATATATATTTATATTCTATATATTTAATAATCTCTAAGTCAAAATTTTAAGGTATTATAATTAAAAATATCACATTATAAATGAAATTAACTTTTCTGTTTGTTTGTTTTTTGAGACAGGGTTTCTCTGTTTATTAGCCCTGGCTGACTGGGAATAACTTTGTATATCAGGCTGGCCTAGAACTCACAGAGATCCGTCTGCTTCTGCCTCCCTAGTGCTGGGATTAAAGGCGTGCACCACCGTGCCTGGCAGAATTAGCTTAATTTTAAATTGGTTTTATAATTATCTTATTTCTCAAATCTGCTTTGAATGTTCCTGCTTGATAAAATTTTAAATGTCTTTTATCGAGTTTCTCAGAAAAGGTCTGTTAGGAGTTGGTTTTTGTATTGTATTTCTAGTTTAGATTAGGCTGCAATGCCATTTAAACATACTTACTTAGCCGGGCAGTGGTGGCGCACGCCTTTAATCCCAGCACTTGGGAGGCAGAGGCAGGCGGATCTTTGCGAGTTCGAGGCCAGCCTGGTCTACAAAGTGAGTCCAGCACAGCCAGGGCTACACAGAGAAACCCTGTCTCGAAAAACCAAAAAAAAAAAAGCATACTTACTTACTTATGTATGTATGTACGTATTTATTTATTTACTTTGTATGCACCCATGAACATGCATGTACACATGCATGTGTGGAGATCAGAGGATAACTTGTGGGAGTCAGTTTTCTCTAATATATGGGTTCCGAGACTGAACTCAGATTTTCAGACTTGGTAGCAACTGCCTTGACCACTGAGCCATCCCACTGCCCCTGTGATACTATTTTAAAATACAATTTTTTCTTTCTACACTTATCAATGTTCTTCTACAGAACTTAAAATTTCCCTTGATACAAGGCACACATTCTTCTTGTTTTGTTTGTATTCCTGTTGTCTTTAATAGAAACTACTTCTCTTGTTCAACTTGGTAACTAGTTAGTTATTTTAAGCAAATAAAGTTATTCCCTTTTTTTTGTGTTTGTACTTTAACCAGATAAGTTACTGAATTCTCTCATGTTTTACAAGTTGGTTAACTTGAGTTTTTAAAAAGACTATAATCTGCGAATAATGATAGCCCTGCTTCCTCATACCCAATATTTATGTTTCTCGCCTCATTCTCTAGTTACATTCATGGGCACCTCAAGAATAATCATTAAATAATTACAGTGACAATAAGTGCCCTAGTCTTGTTCCTGACTTTAATGAGGCTACTTGTAGCTTCACATCGAGTCATGTCACAGTGTCGTGTAGGCTGCTACTTTGGGGTGCAAAGATAGAGACAGGATTCAAAGTTAAAGTTCTCACCAAATGATTTAAGAGGACTTTCTTTATTATTAAGATCTTATAAAAGAAAAAGGTCAAGATGTTTCTTGTGGAAATTTTTGAGATAACTATACAGCTATAGTTCTCTATTTGCATGGCAAAGTCTCGTAACAGATTTTTATATTATCCAGTGAGTTTCCAATATCAATGTTTTTTTTTGTTTTTTGACCCTAAATTCAGCATAAGGCAACTCAAGCCCCAGGAGTGCACCTGGCCACTGGCTGCCTTTACTTTGCTCCCAGGGTGAGTTTTGTGCTAAAGTCCTTCTGTGCAGTGGGGCCTTGTTACAGCCACTTCAGCGTGGTGGATATATCTTACTACTTTTGGGTTTCTGGGGTGGCGATCCAATTCTCTTTGTACCTACAGCATACTCCAAGTCTGCATGCGTTTCTGCGGACTACATCCCTCTTGTAGCATCAATGACCCAAATTCTTTTTTGTTTTTAATTTTAAAAATCCTGATTATTATTAATTACTGATGATGAAGATGACAATGATGATCATGCGGAAGAGACACAGCTCAGGGCCTATGGCTTGCGTGTACGGACAGCAGGCTTTTCAACCCATTGACCTACTTTGTGGGCTTTGTAGGTGTCTCACTATCTAGCCCAGGCTGTCCGTGAACTCTCTGTCTTCCTTCCTGAGCCTCCTAACCACAGAAATCACAGGCAGTTGTCACCATAAGAGTCTTCTTAAAGTGTTACAAGACTAGTACCCTATCGTGCATGTGAACTCTTTGCTAAAGTCCTTGCACACTTCATACTTCAGTCAGATGCCCAAAGCTTTGCATTCCATAGAACAAGGAGGCAAGGAATCTTCACTTTTGTACCATGTTAGCTATGGAATTGAGCGGTAAGTAGCAATGCCCCATCGTGTAAATGCTATATAGCCAGCCTACAGGGTCATATAATCTCTCAGTATAGTCTTCAAATGAATGAGCGTTGAACCTGCTGGTGACGAATTTCATGTCCCTCTTATCTTCTAGGGCTTAAGAAGCCAGACTCACTCCTACAATAAAGAGAACAAAGTACTTATTCAGCTCTGATTTACTATGTCCCAGGTATCATTTGGGTGCTGTCTACATAATTGTGAATAAAGAATCAGTTCCTGCTTCCAAGAGCTTCCAGCCCAGAAAATTCCAGGCTAAAGTTGGCACAAGTGTGTGGTTTGTGTTCGGTTGTATAGGCAGATACTTCACTCCTTCTTTTTCTGCTCTGGTTGCCTTCTAGTTCTTTCTCCTGCTTAGTTGCTTTGGTTGGGATTTCTAGAATAGTGTTAAGTAACCACTTTGAGCTCTCCCTGTTCCATGTGATGCTAGTTGTGGGTTGGTGTCCTGTATGTCCTTTGTTGAACTGAGGTATGTTCTTCCTATAGCTAATTTGTTGAGAATTTTCAATATAAAGGATATTAAATCTTGTCACCTAAGTCCAGGTATTTTTTTTTAACTGGGTAGAATGGATATAGATAATAAGAACTTGCTTTTTTTGTTTTGTTTTGTGTTTTGTTTTTTCAAGACCGGGTTTCTCTGTGTATCCTTGACTGTCCTGGACTCACTTTGTAGACCAGGCTAGCCTTGAACTCACAGAGATCCACCTGCCTCTGCCTCCCAAATGCTGGAATTAAAAGTGTGAGCCACCACGCCTGGGAGTTAGATAGCTGTGAACTGCCATGTGGGTGCTGGGATTTGAACCCAGGGCCTTTGGAAGAGCAGCCAGTACTCTTAACTGCTGAGCCATCTCTCTAGTCCAAAAAGTGTTGTATACATTTCAAAGTGACTTAAAAGAAAGGTCTTGAGAATTATCTTCATGGAATAGTGCATACATTTGAGGGGATAACTGGTTATAATGAAATGTTTTCTGTTTTGAAGCAACACACTGAACACTACAAACATGGACAATTATTATTTATTTGTAAATCATTTTTAAATGTAAAGGAATATTTACATGGAAGAAGAAGCTAGTCCATGTTCCAATGGGAGCAAAAAGCAAGAAGCTGAATCCTAAATGAATTCATCTTTGTTCTACAGGCATAAACTTCCCCCTCTCTTAAAAATGTATTTTTTTTTTTTAACATTACAACTTAATTTTTTTATTATGAATACGTGGTTTTTTTTTTTTTATAAATACTTTATTTTTTTTTTCTTCAAGTTACATCTCAGTAACAAACCCCTCCCTATTCCCCCTTCCCAACCCGCCCTTCCACCCTCTTCCCTCCAGAGGTTTCCCCTTTCAGTCCAACAGCTGGTTCCTTCTCTTATAATAGTAAGTATTATACAAAACAATAGATATAATTATGCCACATTTATGAGATTAAATTGGCCCAGTATACCTTCCCAATGTTCAGTTTATACCTATTTGGCCCCTGACTTTAACATTCTACTATCTACCCAACTCCATGAGTTTAAAGGTCTATATGTGGCTCAACATTCATACTATCTTTCAACACACTTTTAAGAGTATCTTCTTAGATCTATAACACCCTCTTGATTCCTAAACAGTTCAAAATTTAACTATAAGATTCTATCTGTCTATTCTTCAACCACCTCAGAGACCTGAGAGGGATAAATATATTTGCTTATATAGGAAGTGCAGAGCCTGCAGCTTCCAAAACTAAGAAAGAACATACCAGTAACTGCCTGGACAGTTCCCATTTTCTCTCCATACATTCCAGCATCAATCTTCAGCCTTTGGGTCCTGTTTCTCTGCCAGACATTTGTTGTAGAGCAGGGATTATGAAGGACTTACCTACCCTGTCTTGGCAGAGTTAGGCTGTCGACTTCCCTGCTACCAAGTTTTGTCCTTTTTGGACAGCAGTCTGTCTGCAGTTGGTGCAAGGGGTTTTTTCATGCCAAGAAAAAGGCTTGCCCCTAAATCAACCATCTTACAGTGGAGGTTCTTCGATGCTTATCTTCTACTTGGAGTAGAATAGGGGGTGCTGTCAGGCGCTGATATGTCTCGATATCAAAAAAAAATCTTGATTTAAGATAACATCTTTGAATGCCATATTCTGCAGATCTCTAGGGGTTTTTGAAGATGCCCTAACCATCTCTTGTATTTAGATAAGCAAATGTTGCTTGTCTCTTAGCAACTTGATTACTGGGTAGTTTAAAGAATATCTGTGATAGACTGTCATAGTAGCTAACAAAGAGACATGTTTGCATGACTAGGAGTATGTTTTAACTATCCTAGACCGTTTTAGACGGTTGGTATCAAGTGGTCAGAGCTTCACATTTTATTTTTAAGTATCTCTAGGTATGATACCATTGGGAAGCATTATCTTTAAATTTGTATCAATATACAAAGATCTATTCAATTGTGGTTAAATATACTCTTAATTATGTATCAATATACCAAGATCAATGCCTATGTAGCCCAATATAATCTTAATATTACGTCCATATGCAAGGGTCAATACCATTGTGGCCAACTATAATCTTAATTTTGTATCAATATGCAAAGATCAATACCAATGTAATCCAATACAATCTTATTTTTGCACAATAAACAATGGTCAATACCACTTTAGCCAAATAACCTACTAATTTTGTATCAATATACAAAGGTATAAGGGCATATTCAATAATCTGCCCCTTCTTCTAAAAATGTATTTAAAATATATTTTATGAAGTTGATTCATGTGAAAGAAAGTTCTGGAAATAGTTCCTGTTCCTGTAGGACAAGTTAAACATTAGTCTCTGTTGCTGTGGGTTCATTTAAACAATTCATAGGCTCATTTGCAACCTGCATTTTTAACAGGATCAGTTGCCTAATAGCTTCATTTATGGGCATTGTGGTACCCTTCTTTAGATAAGCTTAAAGTGTCTGACAGCTATTATCTTAATAACTGCCACCCTAGGGAGTATTGGGTGGTGTCTTAGGGTTTTTGTCGCTATGACGAAACACCATAACCACAAAGCAAGTTGAGAAGGAAAGGGTTTATTTGTCTTACACTTCCATATCACTCTTCAACATTGAAGGAAATAAGGACAGAAACTCAAACAGGGCAGAAACCTGGAGGCAGGAGCTGATGGAGAGTCCATGGAGGGGTGCTGCTTACTGGGTTGCTTTCCATGGCTTGCTCAGCCTACTTTCTTACAGAACTCAGGACCACCAGCCCAGGGATGGCATCACCCACAATGGTCTGGACCCTCCCCCATCAACCACTAATTAAGAAAATGCTCTACAGTCATATTTTACGGGGGCATTTTCTCAATTGAGGTTCCCTCCTTTCAGATAACCCTACTTTTTGTGAAGTTGACTTAAAGTTATATGGCATGTACGGATTGCTTGATGAAATGTCACAAGGAAGTTGTGGTTCACAAACAAATGAAGTACACATGAAGTAAGGTAGAACTGGAGACAGGAAAGTCTTCACACGCGGGATTTGCCTTTGTTTCCCTCCATCAGAGAGAATGAAATGGACTTGATGATGATGCCGAGGCTGGGGCTTTTGTTAAAGAGAAGAGACTAGACATATGTGGCAGGAAGGAGCAGATGATTCTAATGGAAGTATCTAGAGCTGTGGAGAGCTGCTTGATGAAATCCTCCAAACAACATCCACATGTTTCCTTGCTACTCCACTGCCCAGTGCCACTCTGCCAATGCTCAGGAGAGGGCTAGGAGTGCTTGAATTGGCACAGGGTGGGTACTTGCCTTAGCCCATTTGTGTTGCCATGTGAAAATACTCGACTCTAGGTAAAGTCTAAAGAAGAAAGGTTTATTCAGCTAAAGTTTTGGAGGTTCAAGTACATGCCGCCAACATCTGCTCAGTTCTTGTGAGGTCCTAATAGTGAGCAGGATCGCAATAATGGGACTTCTGTACTGTGGTCACATGCAAGGCAGGGAGTTTTTCTTTCAAAAATAAGGTTCATATATCCCAGACTACCCTTGAACTCACTCTGTAGCCATGGATGCCCTTAAATTTCTGATCTGCCTGCTTCCACCTCCCAAGAGCTGGCCTTCCTGGCATGCGCCACCATACTAGGTATATGTCATCCTAGGGAATCAAATCCAAGGCTTGGTGTGTAGGTGTAAGGTTATTGTGCAATTGAAATGCCGATTTCTGTACCCCTCTGTAGAGAGCTGCGACGTGCCGCGCCTTAAAGATGGCGCTGGTCTC
>CAJQZJ010032031.1:8220089-8233543 GCA_907164525.1 Lophiomys imhausi | reverse complement strand
AGCTTTTGCAAGTTGCGTCGTTCTTGCCGGTCGAGAGGGACGCGACACCCCTCCACATCTGGTTCCAGTCCTTGTTCTGAAGAGCTCATGTCTCAATGTCATATAAAGTCTGCTCACCAATTGTTCCGTGATATACCAATAAGGCAGCTTACAGCCAGTCACTGAACAGCAGAGAGAATAGGGCTGGACTTCCCACCTTCCAGGGGAGGAGGAGTTAAGGAGAGGAAGGAGAGGAATTCAAGAGGGGCAGAGGCAGGAGAGATAAGAGATTCAGCCAAAGCAGGAGCCACAAAGTGCAAGTATCTCTGAGACTTATGCTGAAGGGAAGCCACATTAGTTTAGTGGGTTAAGAATAGAGTAATAACTGCTCAGTTTTTGAGTTGTGAAAGCCTGTTTAACAAACAACATAAAGAGTCTCAATTATTTAGATGATAGCCAGGTTAAGAGGTAAACAGTGGAACTAACACAATTATATAAAGTTACAATAACATCGGTGCCTGGTAGGCAAGTACTCTAGTCATTGAGCTACATCCACAGCCCTGGAACAATATCCTATAACATAAACTAACCCACTCTTACTAGACTTGACCCAACTCCCAAGATACAGCTACAATCTGCTCATGAGGTTAACTCATGAGCTCATGACCTAACTACCCTCTTCTCAGTCCCTGCTATTAACAGATCCACCATGTCTGCCACAGGGGCAGGCAATGAATGGAGAGTAAACCAGATTAGACCCATGGCAGTACTGAATACATATTTGTGGAAAGAAAAAGGCAAGAAAGATGGAATGAAACAGAGGGAAGATAGCATCCCACTCTTTAAGAGCTTGCAACTGCCACACACAGTGGAGCACAACATTAATCCCAGCAGTCTGGAGGCAGAGGTAGGTAGATCTCTGAGTTCTAGGCCAGACTTATCTTTAGAGCGAGTTCCAGGAGAGTGAGGATCATACAGAGAAACCTTGTTTTGGAAAACAAACAAAACAAACCAAACCAAACCAGAGCTGACAACCAGGGCAGGAGACTATAGATGATTATGAATTGAAAAAGGAAGGTGCTGTTTGTGGATGTAACAGGATTGAGGACATGGAAGACACTAAGGCAGCCTGGATGTCACAGAAAACTTCTAAGAGACAGAGTCTGAATTAGGCTCGTGGAAGTTGGGGGTTTCAGAGACGTCTAGAGAAGGAGGGAATTGATATCCGGACATGCCACGGCCTGAGCAGGCTGATGGTAGAAAGGAAGAGGTGTGTCCATAAATTGTGTGTTCTTACATGGACTAACAGGATTTTGTGAGACTGGATACAAGGCCTGTTTGTTTTTGTAGACCTCTCAATATGGAAATAGAAAGTCTGCAGTGTTCTAGAAGACAGATAGTGAAGAATAGCAGCTGGCCCCTGATCCGAGAGAAGGCATGCTGTGGCAGGAAAGGGATGTTTGGAATCTAGAGTGCTCTTTATCTTTGGAGTGTACTAGGCCACAAGTCTCAATACATTTATTTATCAAGGCCACGGTCTGTTTTGTATGTTTGTCTGTCACAGAACCTGGAGCACACTGCTTGGCTAGGCTGGCTAGGCAGTGAACTCCAGGGGTCCTCTTGCCTCTACCTCCCTAACAGTGAGAGTACAGGTACCCAGCTTCTACATGAGCACTAGGGATTGGAACTCAGGTCTTCACATTTACCCAGCAAGGGCTTTGCCCATGGAGCCATCTTGCTATTGCTTTTGTCCTAGGTGTTTTCCCTCTAATGGTGAAACTGAGCTCACAATTGTTTGCTGTTATTATAACAACAGTGAGCTTCTGTTTGTTTTTAATTAACCTTTTTTACTTTTGACTTTGCTGTATATATTGTTGTATCTGAGCTCCTCATTGAATCCAGACACAGTCCATCCCTGGCAGAGAACTTTTCTTACCAACTTTCTTCTAATCTGTTTAATAAGTCTAATTAATTAGTCTTATAAATCTCAAAAACAGTTATTAGTATTTCCAGTCTCTTTGGGAGTCAAAAGTATCATTTCATTTAGCATTCTTCCCTTCCTCATAAATCACAGGAGTGTCAGGAATAAAATCTCCAATTTTGGATAGTGTTATCCTCAAGGAAATATCAAAACTAGATTTAAAAATACTAGCACAATGTCATAGGAACATGAGTAGGAGATTCCAGATGATTAAAAAATGATTATAATTGTTAGGTGTGAACAAAGCAGGAAAGTCTTCCTTTAGAGTCTGGAAACACTTTTTTGTTTGTTGTTTTTTATGTTTATTTATTAATTCAAGTTACATTTCAAACACAGCCCCCTTCCTCCTCCCCTCCCTGTTCCTCCCTCCCACCCTCTACCCCTCTTCCACCTATCCTAGTCCTTTGGTGTGGGGGGCCCCCACATATCAGCCCCCCTCAGTTCATCAGTCACATGGGGGCTAAGAGCTTCCTCTTGCTCTGGGGCCTGACTTGGCAGCTCCACTACGGAAAAGTGTCCCACTAGCAGGTAACAAAGTCCATGTCTGAGATTACCCTACCCCTACTTGTTAAGGGATCTGTATGAGGCCCAAGTTGCCTATCCTCTATATTTGTATAGGGAGTCTAGGTCAAGTCTAATTTTTTTTTATTATTATTTTGGTTAGTGTTTTAGTCACTATAAGCCTCTAGGGGCCTAGGTTAGTTAGTTTTGTTGATCTTCATGTGTTGATCTTGACCCCTCTGGGTCTCTCTATTCCTCCTTCCTCTCTTACATATGTCTCCCAGAACTCTACCTAATGTTTGACTGTGTGTCTTGGCATCTGTTTTGATCTGTTGCTGGGTGGAATTTCTTGTAGGATAGTTATGCTAGGTTCCTGTTTCTTTGGGTCTGCAGGCTGTAAGATCATTATCCTGTACTATATGTCTAAAATCCAGTTATAAGTGAATACATGCCATGTGTATCTTTCTGGGTAAGCTCACTCAGAATGAGCTTTTCTCGTTCCAGCCATTTGGTTGCAAATTGCATGATTTCCTTGTTTCTGATAGCTGAGTAGTATTCCATTGTATACATGTACCACAGTTTTTATATCCATTCTTCGACTGAAGGGCATCTGGGTTGTTTCCAGTTTCTAGCTATTACAAATAAAGCTGCTATGAACATTGTTGAGCTGATGTCCTTGTGGTTTGGTAAAGAGTCTTTTGGATGCATACCCAGAAGTGGTATGGCTGGGTCTTGCGGTAGAGCTATTCCAAGTTTTCTAAGATATCGCCAGACTGATTTCCATACTGGATGTACAAGTTTGCACTTCCACCAGCAATGGAGGAGTGTGGGAACACTTCCTTTCAATTTGGTTTTCAGACTTAAGGTCTTCCTATATGGCCCAGGTTAACCATGAGCTGCTGGGCTCCAGTGTCTCCAGTGTCAAACTCCCAAGTAGCCGTGATGGCAGAGTATGCCATTCTGCTGGGCTAAAGGCACTCAGGACTTTGAACATGCTCAATGGGGGTGAGATGTGTGTTACTGGCAGTGTTCGTACTGAAAGGTAGGATCTGCAGATTGGAAGGCCAGTTTCAGGTAGGACTTGGAGATGTAGCACATGAGCACAAAATTTAGTTTTGAGCATATAGCAATAGGCACCTAAATATGCAGAAAAGAGATGGACAAAAATTTTCAGAAGTCTGTGTCCTAATTTATTACTTTCCCATCTTATGGAGAGCCTTACTGAAAATGTGGTTTCTATCAAATTCCTATTTCTCCGCTCTTCCTCTTCCTTTTTGTTCCTAGTTTAATTCAGATGCATGCATTATCAAACATTTGTTTTAATTACAGCCATTGTTGAGGGAGTTAATCAGTTGTTGTCTCTCACCAGCCCAAATCCTATATTGCTGAATTTTTGTACAATCAAAGGTACAGTAAATATAAAAGGAATTCTTGTATATCAGTACAAAAAATGCATACAACTTCTTTGCTCACTGATGCAACCCAAACACCCAGGAGTTATTATAATGTGCATTCCCTTGACACAGACTTTTATTTCATGCAAATGACTGTGATTAAGATTCAAATACTTTTTTTTCATTTTCACACATTACTTAATCAATGTGAAGTACTGTGTAAAAATTGCATCTCTTCATAACAGTGATTTTGACCAAGTCAAGTATTGCTCCTAGAATTATAATCCAGACTTGTGATTCAATTATCATTTAGAGACTTTCTAAATTCAAATTAAGTTCCCTCTTGTCTCCTCCTCCCAACACTGTAAACTTAATATCAGGATGAATCATTTGTGAGGTACAATCAACATAACTTTCCAATGTCAGGAAACAGGCAATGTGATGTCTGATTCCCCACCCCTTTCACTTGCAAAAAAGCACAGCAATCAATAGAAACTGGTTATTAAAATGTATGAAAATGCACAAGGTGGAATCTATTCTTCCACTTCTGTTACATTTGGCTTTACACTGAGTAAAATGACACTCCCCAGAATACTTATCATTTAAACTTACCTGGAAGGGTTGCACAAATTGCTATTTAGAGAGTTAAAAGGAGCACATGCAGTATTTAAAGTTTGGCATCTTTGCTCAATGAGTTAACTGTTGGATGTTCAAAAAGCCCATTCTCATAATAATCAAACAGAAGGCATAAAATAAAGTAACATTCCAGGGTCCCACCAGGCAGCTCCCATAATTGCAAAACATCGATCTATTTACAGTTTAGTGTACCCAAGCTGGAAGCTGAATCCTGGTTTTGTTATTTGTCTGTGACTATCTCTCGCTTGCTCATTTTTTCATTTTTTTTTTTTTTGAGGAAAAATTAGATTTTGCCAAGGACTGGGATCTGGCAGGGTTGAGTTCTCATAATACCAGCCACATCCATTTTCTTAATATACTCCATAGCTGGATTTCTCTTAGCCTCTGAGGTGAAACTAAAGTGTAATCTAAATTGTTTTCCTTCCTCAATTGCTCACTCCAAATTCCTCTTTTGTCTGTCCAATTGTGATGTTGCAATGAGTTGCAATGAGCGTAGGAACATTTACTTTTTCTTCTCTGTGGCTCCCAGAACGTGGCACTGTCTCACTGTAGAGGTCAATTTGTTAAATTTGAATCTATTTCTTTCTTTCCTTTTTTTTTTTTTTTTTTTTTTTGGTTGTAAATTTGCTGGAGCTGGAGAGTTAACGCAGTTGTGGAAGGCACTTCTTATTGCAAAGGACCCAGGTTTGATTCCCAGCACCCAAATGGAGGCTTGCCATCTCCTCTGGGACCAAGTATGCATGTGGTACACAGACATACATACAGGCAAGACACTAATACACATAAAATCATAAAAATAAGTCTAAAAATATTTTTAAAGCCAGGCATGTTGGTGCACACCTTTAATTCCAGCACTCAGGAAGCAGAGGCAGGTGGATCTCTGTGAGTTAAAAGCCAGCAGGGCTTTGTTACACAGAGAAACCTTGACTCAATAAAACCAAAAAAAAGAAAGAAAGAAAAAAGAAAAAAATTGTTAAAGTAAATTTGCATTTAGTGGAGTGTGATAGTCCCTTTCAGAATTATTTCTTGGTCATTTTCATCAGCATGGTACACCTCTTGTGCTAGGAAACATTGGAAAGATATTAGCAATGAGTAGAAGTGAGTATTCTAATGGCATTCTGACTGGTTGGAATCAAAGGCAGATGACTCTGAGTTTATGAGACCAGGAAACATCTGAGAGACTGCAGTGATCCTAAAGGAGGAGGAGTTATCAACTGCTCTAGATTTTGCCTGAGAAACTCAGGACGGTGTTTCTTAGGAGTTGAAACAGCCAGTCATGTTGGAGCTTTAGAAACTGGACCCTGGTCATTCAGAGTCAACTTAGACTACCTGCAGAGGACCACGGGACAAATACCTATTCACCCTGGTCCCATCCGGGGGGATCTAAGGAGGTTTTAGGACAAAGCTTCAGAAGAGAAGTGAGATTGTGTCAGAGATGTCTCAGATAAACTGCCCACATGATCTGTTCAGCTGCTAGCTAAGAGCACTGGCTGCTCTTGCAGAGGACCCAGGGTCAGTTCTAAGAACTCACATGGCAGTTCTCAATCATCTGAAACTCCAGTTCCAGGGCACCTGACGCCCCCTTCTGGCCTCTTGGGACATGGAGCATGCATGTGATTCGTAGACATGCATATACTCATGGAAACACTCACACAAATAAAAATGACTTCGTAAATCATAAGAAATCAGCTTTAATCCCAGCACTCAGGAGGCAGAGAGGAAGGTAGGTGGATCTTTGTGAGTTTGAGGCCAGCCTGGACTACATGCAGAGACCCTGTCTCAAAAAAAAAAAAAAAAGATCTTTAAAATAGACAGTTTAAAATAAGAGTTATTATTTGAAAATATAAACATTGCTATGTTTAATTTAATACTGATCACATATTATGTGTAACAAATTATACTGAGTTTTTTTTTTTAAGGTTTTTTGAGACAAGGTTTCTCTGTGTAGTTCTGATTGTCCTGAAACTCACTCTGTAGACCAGGCTGGCCTTGAACTCACAGAGATCCACCTGCCTCTGCCTCCCGAGTGTTAGGATTAAAAGCATCTGAGTCTATATTATATTATTTATATTATATTATATATATATAATAATATTAATTATATTATTAGCTTCAGTTTCAGATGATAAAACTAAGGCATAGAAAGTTTTAGGAACTTGGGCTGAGGTTCACAATTGGGAAATGGTAAAGCCAGGATGTGACACAAAGAAGTGTGATGTTGGGAATATTCTTTGTGATTGCTGTCCACCTTATTTATTTGGTTGTTTGTTTATATTTATTTTTGAGGCAGGACTCTCAATCTAACCCAGAGGTCACCCATATGTCTAGTTGTATTATCCAGCTGGCTCCTGGGATCCTGTCTCTGCCTTCCGAGGCTGTAATTACCATGAGCTGCCACACTTACCTGGCATTTGCTTGGTTTCTGGAGATCCAAACTCTAGTCCTGTGGGTTTTGAGACAGAGCTTTAACCATATAGCCATCTCTCCAAACCAGTTATCTTTTCGTTCTGGGAATGGGGAAGTGTGGCAACTCCCTCCCTTCTTCTCCTTCTCCTCCGTTCCTTCTCTCTTCCCCCAGCCCACCTCCATCTATCTATGTATCTCTATCTGGACAGAGTCTCACTATGCATCCCATGCTGGCTTTGAACTCATGGCACTACTCCTGCCTCAACCTCCTGAGAGGATTACTGATGTAAGTCACTGTGTCCCGTTAACCCTCTTTAACTGTCGAAACAAAACAAACCTCCCACTCCCATAGACTCCAAGTCTCTGTTCCCTAGAGCACTATTTGACTGCATGGTTCTCCACAGTGAGTCAGTTATATAGATAACAGGCCTACAATGGAGAGCCACATAAACAAAGCTCCTGTGTTTCATGGATCCCTTCTGAAATCAGGAAGGACAACCCATCAATTCACAAGCAAGAAAACCCAGAGCCATCCCACTGATTGTTACCGCAGCATGTGACAAAACAGGAAAATCACATGGACTTGTATCTTTGTGTTACCGTCAGATTCAAATTCCCAACTCAAGGCCAATTACCTAAAAAAGGACAAGAAATGATATTTCCCAGAAGTGTGAGCTGCAGCACTGTGGACTAGTCCTGCCCTGATTGCCACTCACTGGTCAACCCTACCCAGTCACTCACATCATGAGCATCCGCCGTGGGCATCTGGCAATTGTCACGTGGCTCACATCTTATTCGTACGTGTAAAGAGTAGACACCAGCAGCATTCACAGAGGGGCTTTCTCCACACTGGTGCTGTGCTGCCCATCAATCTCCAGCTTTCAAATGAATAGAGGAGAAACTCCAAAACAGAGGCTGAAAGCTTCAGATTTATCTAACAGCTTTTCGAAAAAGCCTGTATTGGTCTCCTTAAGCCTTTCTCTGTTCCCAGGCTGATGGTGGCTCTCCAGAGGATGCACACTAGCAGAGTGGCCAGTTGTGTGGGCATGCGAAGAAGAGACTAGGAGTCAGCTCAGGTTTTTCCCCCAAACACCAGGCAAAGTATTTCCTATGTGACCAAGAATGTCACCATCCCATGGAGTCTAGGAGGGATAGATACATCTATGTACAGATGTGCAGGAGGAGGGTACATGTAAGAAAAGAAACGTTTTCATCTGTAAGTTCATACTGAGGAAGTGAATATTGAGGAAGCTATGGTGTGACGGTCGGAGGTGCGGTGCAGGATTGAGAAATGCTGACCCTGCCAAAAGTTTTTGCTCTTTCGGTTGTGAATCCTTCATCACTGTCAAGCCTTGTGGATGATCCTGCCTCTGGAGCACACACTTCTGTCAGTGTTTTTTGCCATTTATTTACCAGCTCTGAAAATGGCCTGGAGGCCAACAGCAGTTTTCACAAGGGGAACCACAGAATGTGGTTTTCAATTACTGTTTGGGTGACCCCTGAGCTGGGGCAATGTGATTTTGAGTGGATTTAAAATGCCAATGGTGATAGAGCAATGGGCAATGTTTATTTGTATTGGTTCTTAATCACTGGCATGGCATTTTGTTTTAATCTCTCTCTTAAATTTTGGAGCAATGAATTCCCAAATTCAATTTTTTTAGGTTTAGAAAGTTAGCCACAATACAAATATTCTTTGTTAAAATTCATGGAAGTTTTATCACTATTAAAAACAAAGTTACTACTAAAAAAACTAATGTTGATCCTATGTTTCTTTTCTTTCTTTCTTTCTTTCTTTCTTTCTTTCTTTCTTTCTTTCTTTCTTTCTTTTTCTTTCTTTTTTTTGGTTTTCTGAGACAGGGTTTCTCTGTGTAGCCCTGGCTGTCCTGGACTCATTTTGTCGACCAGGTTGGCCTCAGACTCACAGAGATCTGTCGCTGCTTCCCAAGTGCTGGGATTAAAGGTGTGCACCCCCATGCCCAGTGACTGTGTGTTTCTTTTTTTTTTTTTTTTTTTTGGTTTTTCGAGACAGGGTTTCTCTGAATATCTCTAGCTGTCCTGGACTCGCTTTGTAGACCAGGCTGGCCTCGAACTCACAAAGATCCGCCTGCCTCTGCCTCCCAAGTGCTGGGATTAAAGGCGTGCGCCACCACCGCCCGGCTGACTGTGTGTTTCTTATACACCCAGGATTATGTTTAGATCTTACTACATGTCATTTTGTATTGTTCTAACAACCATTGGGTGGGTAATGAGGAGGTGAAATGTAGGAAATGCAGTAGTGAGCTCCCAGTGTTTGGAACACTATCATAGGAAACTCCTGGGATGAAAAGAAGCAAGAGATCGAAGGGAACCAAGGCAATGCCACCGCACTGGCGGTGTGAGAAGCCCAACAATCATATCCACCACCTGTAGCAGACATGGGAAAAATCTTTCTGGTAGCCTTGCAGAAATGGATGCCATTAAACAGAGGACTTTTGAAAGTGAAGGCTGAACTCATGTATGTGCAACCATATGTCGTATTTTTGGTTGTGAGCCTAGCCTTTAACGGCTGAGCCATCTCTCCAGCCCGCAACCATATGTCGTAAGAGGTGTGCAGGAACCTCAGACCAAATTTCATCATTTGCAATCAAAGTGAATCATCTAATAATTATCATAAAGCTTGCATGAGGAGTTTTGGAGCCTGATAATACTGAGGTTGCATTGTACAACTGTGAACAGGAGTAAAACGGTTACACTAAGCGCTAAAGGAGCTAGGTCACAGAAAGCCAACGCCTGTGTCACTAGCTGCTGAATCAAGGTGGGTGGGTTGATAGGAAAGAGATGGAACCACCTGACTTTACAGCTGTAGGAGGAACAAACTATCATCCTTACAACAGAAGCCTGACAAATGCTGAGTCATTCAGAATAATGTGTGATCTTAGCTCCTGAGCATTTTTAAAAAATATTTATTTATTTATTTTACATAGATGAGAGCGCTGTCTGCATGTACTCCTTCATCCTGGAAGAGGGCATCAGATTCCAGTATAGATGGTTGTGAGACACCATGTGGTTGCTGGGAATTGAACTCCAGACCTCTGGAAGAGCAAACAGCGCTCTTAACTGGTGTGCCATCTCTCCACCCCAGCTCCTATGCATTTTATAAACACACAATTTCACAACTCCATTCCCTATTGCTAAGAGCTGAGAGTCATTGGACGAGGGACCCTGGAAATGATGTGAGGCACTGTATCAAACAAAGTTGACTTGTGTGCAGGGTTGCACCATTGCAAATGGTGAACCACCCTGCAATGCATCCTCCCAACCTTCTGAACACCACCCAGCCCCTTGGTATCAGTTTGCAAATGTTTCAAACACAAACTTTACTGATTATGCAGATGCAACTGTTCCTGGTTGCTCTCTGAGTTACCAAAGCACATTGCTCAACAGTATTTTGAAATCATGAATTCTGTGGCTATGAAGGGTTCACAAGGGATTTAACGGTTGGTCAAATTTCAGCTCAGGAAAGAAAATAGAGGAATGAACCAGCAGGGCTACTGCTCCTCCTTGGCCACAGGCAACCTTGCTCAAATCTCCTGAGTGTCCAATGGTCTCAGAGAAAGGTGACAAGGTCTGTAATTGTGTAGTCTTTTCTCTAAATTGTATACGTTTCAAAATCTCCAAAACCTGGACCAGTATAGTTCACTCCCTTCCACATCCCGCTTCCATTCTCTTTCCCCACTCCATGATCCTGTTTTCCCTCCCAAACAGAGCTCCTTCTGTGTTCATATGGTGTGAGTACGTATGTGTTAAACCTAGGTTCCCAATGTGATTAATTGATTAATTATCGTGTGTGTGCTCATGTGAGAAGGAGGGCTGGTTGCATGTGTGTCAAGGTGGACTCTCCTTCCAGTGAAGCCAAGCACCACTCACTTCTGTTGCTGCACCGTTGAGTCTCTGACCAGCTGCTATGTCTGTCTTCTATCCTCCCATGAAGCTCAGGGATTACAGATTTGAGCTGCTACATCTAGCTGTGCTGTGTGTGTTTCAGGGGTCCATCTCAGGTTGCCAGGCATGGCCTATCCTTTTATGGTCTCGCCAGCTCTCAACCTGGGGTATTTTGTCTTTCTTCTGTACCACCGTCCATCGTTCTCTCTCATGTTCCTTTAACCTCTTCCTCACTGTTACCCCTCTACTTTCACATTCTCTCTGTATAAATCCGCACACATGTTTAGATTCAGATCTAGACTTCACATATGCTAGAGTACATGCCGTATTTGTATTTCTGGGTTTAATTGTTGGTATCCTCTGCAGATCCCAGCCCTTGACCTTTATACTTTTCAGCTCATTAGCAACTTAGACTTGATATGCAAAAAAATAAATAAGCTGGAGGTATAATTTGTTGATGATGTGTGTGTCTGATACTCAGATGAAGTGCTTGGCTTTACTTTTAAAACATCTTTCAGTCCTTGGGATTGAATCTACAGCCTCTAACTCTATCTCCAAGTTACAACCCCTACCCACATTTAACTTCAGATGGTTAGAGTCTTAGGTCTGGTAAGATGGTTCAGTGGGTAAAAGGTTTTGCTGCCAAACCTGGTGATGCAAGTTCAGTGACTAGGACTCATATGATGGAAGGACAGAACCAAATGCATTGAGTTGTCCTTTGACTTTCAGACATGTGCCCTGGTGCACATGTGTCAAGATACGTACACACATACACACACATGCATCATAAATAAGTAAGTAAATAAATAAATGTTATGAAAGATTAAAATGTAACCACAACCCCAGCAGCGGTTTCCACACCGAAGACTTCCATCAGAGAAAGTCTATCTACAAAGACCTGACTAGGGACTTAAAAAGAACATTGTGCCTTTTCTTAGGGACTTCTTTATAGAAAATGGCAAATAAAATAATTTAGTTTTTTTCCTACTTCTATTTGGCATGTACACCATTCTGTGCAGTCTCATTTGCTGGCAACTAGAAAGATTTTAAAAAAAAAGTCTATGGCTTTTAGATTGAGATTTTATTTCTACCCAAATGCTGTGAATTAAAACAGATTTGTGCAAAGTCCTGTATATGTGTCACAAATGCACCTGTAGTGTTAAAGTGGGCTAATTAGGGTAGGGAGTGAAAACATAAAAACTGTCAGTTGCTTCTGTACATTAAAAAACTGAGGGCTGGAGAGATGGCTCAGTGGTTAAGAGCACTGGCTGCTCTTCCAGAGGATCCAGGTTCAATTCCCAGCACCCACATGGCAGTTCACAACTGTCTGTAACTCCCAGATCTGACACTCTCACACAGACATACATGCAGACAAAACACTAATACACATTAAAAAAAAAAAAAAAAAAGGACTGTGGACTGGATGGTCTTGAGGACCTCTATAAAAAAAAAAAAAAAAAAAGAAAGAAAGAAAGAAAAAGAAAAGAAAACCTGAACCCCCCCCCCCAACTTTGAAATTCAATCTGGGGAGAAGCAGTCTTGCTGGGAAAGTGCCACACTCTACTTTATCCACAAATGTCACAGTCCACTGCGGTCTTCTTAGGTGAGGCTTGGAAGGGATGTGTGGGAAATTCTCGGAACAATCCATTTCTGCTTGATACTTTGCCAGCCTTGTCGCCGCAGAAGCACTGGCGTCCACCTTCTCTGTGGCGTCCACCTTCTCCGTGGCGTACACCATTGCATTTCCCGGTAGTCAGGGGTTCAGCAATAAAAAGCTGGTCTCCTGTTGTGGGCTCCACTGTTCATCTATTCCATAGGAACTTGGAGGATATTTCATATTTTTCCCCCTTCAGCCCCGAAAGTAGCATTAGCAGAGAAATTCAAAAGCAAGCAGAAAACTGGCATAGCTAATTTAGGCTAATTAGGACGGCAGAAGCTGATTCCTACTTCAGAGTTTCCGGTGCCCTCCCATGTCTCCACCTGATTGCTTTGTCCAGCTGCAAACTCAGGAGGCGCTTTGAATTACATCACATCCTCTTCAAACAACAAACCACTCAACTAATTTTATCCCATTAAACTGAATATGAAAAGGTCTCACCCTCCCCAAAAGCTTCAACTACCAGGATCTCTGATTATCATTGCTTCAATCCCACATGCACCACGAAATAATTCTTTAATTTTTTTTGTTTTGCTTAGAATTGCCTTTAGATGAAAGTAAGTGTTATGAGCATGTCTTAATAGTTCTAGTAGTGTGACATTAAGAGTAATGCTAAAAAGAAACACCCTAGTTATTACCGTGCTTAATCAAAGTCAAGTTTGAAGTTTCCAAAGATAGAAGAATCACAGAAATCAGCAACTCTCTGAATATTAGCATTTAGAGAACTCTTGCTCTCTTGCTCTCCTTCCTTCCCTCCTTCTCTCTCTCTCTCTCTCTCTCTCTCTCTCTCAGCTGAGAGGCCTGCTAAATTGTTCAGGCTGGTTTTGAACTCATGAACTCCAGAGATCCTTCTCCCTCAACCTCTGAAGTACCTGGGACTAACATATCTGCTGCTGCTGCCATGCTCTGCCTTTTCCTTTCTTTTCAGAACTTCTAAAAGCAACTCATATCCGACGAAAGGATATTCCAAGTATCTAAA
>CAJQZJ010032031.1:8196981-8218456 GCA_907164525.1 Lophiomys imhausi | reverse complement strand
AGAGAGAGAGAGAGAGAGAGAGAGAGAGAGAGAGAGAGAGAATCTTTTCAATTGTCTTAAGACAATCACCTCTCCCCTACCGGCTCCTAAAGAAACAACTGTTAAACCAGCATCCATCCAAACTGTTTGGGCCAATTTTCATGTTTCAGGAAGGCTTAATCTGTTGGCATAAGTGTTTAGTCCCATTAACAGCTAACGTGATAGCCCACAACTCACTGTGCTGACAGTAAACAAGGAATGTGAGGAATGGCTTTTAAACAATGACTGAGCCTCAAGCCATTTTGTCTTCAGATGCCATGAGACTTGTCCACACCAGAGCGGCCTCTTTCCCCAAGACCCACGCTTACAGAAAGTGCACCTCCTGTTACAGGGTTGTTACTAGCTGATTAGATATGTGTCACTCACATTGCTCTACTCTGATTGGCTCCGTGCCCTAGGTGCTCAGTGAAGTCCCTCATTCTAGGCATTCAGAGGAAATTTTGATAAAAACTGGAAGGTGGGGGAGCTTGTCTCCACTGTGTTTTGGTTGGGTTAACCCTTCGGCATATCACAGGAGATGGGTTCCTCTGGATAAGAGCTGACCCCTGTTACACAGTGTATTGTGGCCTGAGAGGAGAAATTAAACAACCCAAATAGTTAAATAATGGAGACAATTTAAAACAATAAATTATTTTTAATTAATAATAATTAAAATAATTTTAAAATGGAAACAGACATCTTCAGGTCCAGGTATAGTATACAGACATCAATTCCTTAGGCATCTAGCTTCCTTTTTGAGTCTCACTAGGATGTTTCTGTCAGTGCGGAAGTCCCTTTCTATTATTTCCCCAACTGGAATTTCATTTGTCAGGCTAGAAGATGTAGTAGCCTACACTGTGGCTGTTGCTTCCTGCCTTTTTGCCTCTACCCAGCCCTTTACCCTCTCCCATCACATGAGTGCCCACTGAGGACAGTGTTCATTGTCCCAGGACCTTCATACGACTATAGGATTAAAGAGATTTCCCCTAAGAGAGCCAAGCTCCTCCTTGGGAATTTTTGCTCTGGGTGATAATTTTCATGTGCACATGAGTCTCCTATGTGACCAAAAGTAAGCAGCCACTCATTCCTTGAGCTTCCCACCCACCCCCCAACTTCCCTCTGAAATAGCACACACATGATATTCAGACTCTCTCATGCGTGCTGTCCAGTGTTGCTGAATAGAAAGGGGTTGTGTTAAGAGTGTGATGTTCTGGCAGGCTAAGTTTGGACTTTTAAACAAAGGGGACCAGGAGAAAGGCTGTAAGTGGAGAAGTTGACATAGTGGAAATGAGTTCTCCAACTCCTTCCTAAGTCTCTATTAAAATGAAAAAGCTTACCTATTATAAGGCAGAAGGAGTGCAGGGAGGGTGAAAGCAGATAGCTTTATTTATTTTTTCAGTAAATGCTTACTGTATGCCAGATATTGTGTATTATGTGGACTAGGAGCTGAGGCTATATTTCCCTACCTATAATCAAGGAGATTAACTTTTAGCTGTACATGACTCCTATGGTTTCTAAACACCCTCTGCATCGCAACATTTGCAGTGGTTCTCTGTTGCCCCGGAATGCCCTCTTTGTCCCACCCATGCACCCTTGACTCATTTGTGTTTGTGGTTGCTATTTGCTCTTCAATACCCATGAAACCCCTCTGGACAGTTTCCATCCCTGCCCACCAAGTCTCTGATCCTCTCAGATGACCTAGGCGCCTCTCCCCTCTGGGTCTCTTCATTGGGCTCTCCAAGTCCCATGGCACACTCGCTAGTACTGATTGATTCCCCTCCTCCAAACTGATTTCTTCATCTTGATGTGTCAACTATTTGTTGAATGGCAGCTCTATGCTGGGTATCAAGTAGACAAGGCAGGTCCATTGAGAAATCAGGTGATGAATTACCACGTGACTCATCTACTTGCATTTGTCCTCATTCTATCACTTCATGGAAATGTTCTCAGCTGAGGTCTCAATGTTCTAACGCATACTGGCTATTGACTTTCTTTTTCATAACAGTTTCCTGTGTCTCTAAACCATGGCCATTTTGTTTTTTGTTGTGTGTTTTAGGTTTTTCGAGACAGGGTTTCTCTGTGTACCCTTGACTGTCTTGTGCCACCCCACTCTCCTCTCCCTCTGATTCTTTCCTCCTCTTGCCTCTCTCTCTCTTTCTCCCCCCCCGCCCCATCTCCCCTTCTCCCCTCCTCCCCTCCTCTCTATGCACATGTATGTATCTGGTGAGAATGTCATATTCTGATACATCTCCATGATAGGTAGTTTTCAAGGGATACCTGGGAAGATGTAAAGAACTTTCTTCGGAAAGATGTAAAGAACTTTCTTCATACTTTATGTCTGAGTGTTTTTCTTATCCATTTGCTCTTGACGGTCTCTGCAAACTCCTGACCCCATTTACTGACACCTTCTTCCATATTCTCTGTGTACCTTGTTAAACAAACAAAAAACTAGTTTAAACAATTTACAATAAAGATTACAATTTAAACAATTACAAAAGGTGAATAACTTTTTTTGTTTTTTGTTTTTCGAGACAGTTTCTCTGTGTATCTCTGGCTGTCCTGGACTCACTCTGTAGACCAGGCTGGCCTCGAACTCACAGAGATCTACCCTGCCTCTGCCTCCCAAGTGCTGGGATTAAAGATGTGAGCCTCCACACCCAGCATGAATAACCTCTTTTTTTTTTAACATTTATTTATTTATTTATCTATCTATCTATCTATCTATCTATCTATTTATTTATTTATTTATTATCTATACAGTATTTGCTCTACATATATACCTGGGCACCAGATCTCAATGTAGATGGTTGTGAGCCACCATGTGGTTGCTGGGAATTGAACTCAGGACCTTTGGAAGACCAGTCAGTGCTCGCAACCTCTGAGCCATCTCTCCAGCCCATGAATAACTTCTTAAAGATAACTTCTGTTCAGGTACTAGTTGCATGAACATGATTCTGTGCAACTCCATCTCTGAACACAGGCTGCAAAAGTGAGTACCCAGGGCCTCTGCCAAGTTCTTCTGAAAGGATGTGCAGTATGTGTCTCAGGATTCAATAAAGAACCCAATTTTGGGAACTGGCAAGATGGCTCAGTGGCAGAGAACACTTACTGCTCTTGCAGAGAGGGCTGGAGTTTGGTCCCAAGCACCCATATCAGATAACCCCCAAATGCCTGTAATTCCATCTCCAAGTGATTTGATGCCTTCTTCTGGTTTTATAGGCTCGTTTCCTCACATGTACTTACTCCTGCATGTACACACTCACACTCTCTTGTGCAAATGCATAAAATGTATTATTATTATTGTTGTTGTTATTATTATTATTGAACCTAGGTTCCTTGGCAGGGGACTTGGGGGCAACTGAAATGATTTGTCACCCTGTGATGGGTGAGAAACAGTACACCTAAGTCCCATGAGCTTCTTGAGTACATGTACCTTATGTCCTTGCCAGGAACATCAGGGAGGTTGGATTCAAGGAGAGGAGGACTTAGAGGACAATGCTTGCCCTGTCTTGCAAAGGGCAGGACAATTATTCCTTATACTCCCTGACTCCAGGCAAGTGCAAGGGTGGCCACTTCTACACCTCAAACAGACTTCAGTTTCTTACCTCTGCAGCCTGTTTCTACCCATTGGGCTGCCTAGCTTTTGATTCTCTCCGTCACTCTTGAAACTGACCTCTAAGTCATTGTGTTTGTCAAATCCTGTGTCCTCCTCCAGAGACCCATCCTCAGGAAACCCATCCTCCTGAGAGCTAATTGCTCTCACCTGCCAGTGTCAATCATATCTGACTGTTGTTTGCACCTCACTGACAGTTAATGACCCTGACTGGCAGTTGTTTTTACCCCCTCTGCCCCTGGGGTTGCTCTGTCTTGCACAAAGTAGAAGTTCAATCAATTTAGGCCTTGCTTTGGATATTTGTTTTTCCAGGGACTCCCTTTGATTTCCTTAGGTGTCCTTGTGTGTTGACTCATGAGTCTGACAGGTTTGGGACAGTATGGATAGTGTTTTTCCCCTTCACAGCAGTATCCCAGCATCTAGCATACAAATATTTATCCACAACAAGCATTTGCTGGACAAATGAACTTAACAATGAGCAAACACAGGTTTTAGAGTGAGGGAAATTCAAGGAGAAGGAGCTGTAGAGGGGCAAGAGGAAGGCTGGCCTTGGAAGATCTTGGTGGGGTGGCTTTGTGGCTGTGTTTCACCTTTCTGAGGCAAACAGGAAGAATGTAGACTCAACCGTCAAGGCAGAGGGACTTGGGTAAGTGTGCAAGGACGTCATAGCATCTGACTAACTGTGGAATGCTGCCAATGAAGCCTTGATGTGGAGACCTCAGATCCCCAGGTCCCCTTCTCTTACTAAGAGGTAACAGGAGCTCCCTCACCGCCCCCCCCCCCAAGTGTTGATTGGTACTTGCAGTTTAGGCAGGATGATGTTCTACGGTGAACTGTGAGAAGTGTCCATCCTGCGAATCTGGTCTAAGTGTGTCTGTCCTCAGAGCACATCCTATCCTTTATCCATCCAACTTCAGCTGCCCCTCAGCTGAGGAGCGTCCGAAGGCAGACGTTCTCTTGGAGGTGGGAAGAAAAGGTGCTCTACCTTAAGGTGGCAAGGCAGTCTCTTCAGGACAATGACCTATTCTACCATTCTTGAATTTAAAAGTTATTTAAATGTTGTAGTGATCCCACCCTGTGCATAGTTCTTCATAGACTAAGATTCCTTTTTCTTAGTTTTATCTGTAAACCTCCAAACTTCACATGAACAATTTTCACCCCAAAGGGGGGAAAATAGGCTTCATTTAAAACTCAAAATGAGAACCCACGGCAAAGCCTTCCCTAGAGTAGTCCTATTAAAGTTACCATCATTCAGTTGGATATTATCAAAGCAAAAAATAAATACATAAAAATCAATAAAAGAAGGTAGAGATTGGGAAGATGGTCACTGTCCCTTCTCCCGGTGGTGCTTGTAAATGAGTGCTTTTCAGTCTCCCCATCCATCTTCATTAACACTGTGAGCAATTTGTATTGGTCTCGCAAGGCAGCATCCTGCATTGTGTGATGCCCTGGAAACGGGCAATTTAATATGACAAGCACCCCATCTCTCAGATATATTTTTTATTTCATAAACAGTAATTTCTGCCAGGAATTATTCCATGATTTGTGCATAATTTCATGCAGATGGTTATTTAAATATAAATAGAGAAGTCTATCATTTAATATTGCGTCTGCCCCTACTCGGGTTGGCATACAAAATGTTTTAAAATAAGGCCACAAGTGAAAGATAAAAAAAAAAAAATCCTCGTCACGTATTAGCTAGGAGATAATTGTGTCTTCTCATTAATTGTCATTTGAGTGACCTCCAATTAACTTTCTCAATATTTTCCAGTTTCTTTAAAAAGAAACTTAAATGGGATCTCTTTGTGAAATGTGTTTACAGTGTAATGAAAAACCTCTTTGTTTACCTAATTAAGACTGCATTCTCTCAGCAGTAAAGAGAGCACTCCCTTCTGTTGGGACCCATATTCCCCCTTTGCAAATGCAAACTTTTGACACCAAATTAACACCGAGTGGCAGAGCTATGAAGCCATACCAACACCCATCATTTTATTTTTCTGGTGTCTCTTCCACCAAAACTGCCACAGAGTTGTTTGTATTATTAATTTTACCATGATTCAAAGAGACAGCATGAGGGGATGGACGATGAATACTGTAATTAACCTCCTCTGTTTGAACAAGAACTAATTCAGCAGTAGTTTCAAAGATAGGAGTTCTGTGAATACAAGTTCATAGCATTGCTTACATTTGCATCCTACCCTATTCATAGAGCAAAAACTATGACCTTGAAAACTGGCTATGAGATGTTATGGAATGGAAGAAAGGATTGTTCCTTGCCCAAGACTGGCTGTTGCTTTGTCTATTCTAGTAAAAGCCCTGTGAAGAGTTTTTCAAATCAAACAGACTCCTGTAAGTATGAGCCTAAATGATATTTTCCCATTTCTAAACAATGTTTTGGTAGCAAGAATACAAGACCAAAAAAAAAAAAAGTGAAAATATGGGTATAATGCTCATTTAAGTATGTGCAGGCATGCATATGTGTGTGTGTGTGTGTGTGTGTGTGTGTGTGTGTGTGCATGTATACACTAGACTTCCTGATGCCAATTCTTTGGGCTCTGTTGACTCTCAGATTTACATGTCTGGCCTAAATCTCTTCTCTCTTTGCACTTCCAACAAGGCAAGAGGTACCTCTTCAAGGAGAACCAGTTTCCAATTAAAAGTAAGTAAACTAAATTGAAGGAATTCTTTTTTTGTTTTTGTTTTTTTTTTTTGTCCTTGTCTTTTTTCTTAATGTTACTATTGTCTTGAACTCAGAAGTGAAGTTTTTCAAATCCTCACTTGTTTGTGTCAATGGTGTCACTCATTCAGTCCCACAGCAAGTCCTTCATCAGCCTTTGGACATGGTGGCAACTCCTACGCCTCTCAAGGGAACAGATGGCACCCTGGTTCACACCACCGTGGCCTTAGCTTCCCCAGACCATCTTGGGATGCTCTGTTGAGTTCCAGTGCCAGAGTGAGCTTAGCATTTGGGGGAAATTCTCGTTTTGAATTTGTTTTTGTTTTTGTTTTTTAACAATAAAAGTGACGTCTCTTCCCTAGGCTTCAGTTCTGTCATTTGGAAAAGGAAAGAGTCGAGTATCAAATAGTTGACCCTTCCTGGCAATCACATGCTATGTGTGTAGAGGTCAGCATTCGAATTTCTAAGGAGGATTGTGTGTCCTGGTGGCAATTGCTGTCCAGCTGTAGTTTGTTTGCTTGTTTTACTACAGCTTCCTTCTGTCTCCTAGAGCACATGCTTGTCACTTTCTTTCAATTCTCTTCAGTGTAAGGATGGCTAGTGTTTGCCATGGTTGAAGAATATTCAAGTCAGATTATCTGGTTTTGAACCCAGCTTCACCACTGACCAGATGCAGAACCTTGGGCAAGTACTTTGTCTCAGGGAATCTGTTTCCTGACATATAGAAGGACACAGTAGTACTAAAAGCCTTTATCTCATAGGTTACCAGGACTGTACGAGATGATCATTGGTAAACTCTTTAGGGTGAAGCCTAAACCTTGAACAGGGCTCAATATATACTCCCATTAAAATAGAATAGCTTCTTGCTTTCCTGTTATAGACTGAGCAGTAAACTATACATGGACATGTTGGACATGCATGATCCTCTTAAAAATGCATGATCCTTTAATAAAAAAAAAAAAACACTAGCCTTTAAAAAATACTATTAGCTTTAACATTTGCCTGAACAGTTATGCCCAACAGAGGCCCATGCTTCTAGTGTGTCATAAAGCAGATACATGCTTATCTTTATTAAAACAATATACATCTAAGAGTAGAGCATTCCTCCCTTTCCTAATGGCTGCATCTACATGCAGTGTTGAAAAAGCTAGTGGATTTAGTCAGATGGAGTAAATGACATTCGTAAGGGATAAAAAAGTGTGATCTATCTGAAAACAATAGTTAAAAAAAAATCCTTGATGGGTGGTAGTAGCACACACATTTAATCCCACCATTCTGAGGCAGAGGAAGGCAGATCTCTGTGAGTTGGAGGCCACCTTGATCTACAAATTAAGTTCCAGGACAGCCAGGGCTACAGAGAGAAACCCTGCCTCCCCCCCTCCCCCCCGCCCAAAAGAAATCCTTGTTGTATGCACTAAATTAAACTGCTGTTTTGAAGACATGAACTATGGCATCATTATCCTTTAAAATGCTATGTCTCTTTCTTCCCTAAGAGATGGAAGGTCTGCAGCCTGTTAGATTTGAGTGGTACTTAACATGCACACATTTTTCAGAACCTGTGTCTTTCAATGCATATCTAACTATGCCATGATAAAACTAATTAGCTAGGGCAGGGCAGTGGTGGTACATGTCTTTAATCCTAGCACTTGGGAGGCAGAAGCAGGTGAGTCTATATGAATTGCAGACCAACCTCGAACAAGTTCCAGGACAGTCAAGGCTACACAGAGAAACCTTGTCTCAAAAAAAAAAAAAAAAAAAGAAAGAAGAGAAAAAAAACCCTCCAAAAACAAACAAAAAACCCAAAAGAATAAAGATACCCCCCCAAAAAAAACAAACCTCAACTAGTTAGCTAACAGTATTTAACAAATGTGTAAATGCTGAAACCCATAAGGTGATGTACTAAATAGCTCATGTCGCTCTGGAGGTTAAAGGTAAGGAAGGTTGCTATGGTTCTGTCGTGGAAATGTCAAATATGGATTGGAGGTGTAGCTCATTGATATAGCCCTGGCCATACTTTGTGCAATGTCCTGGGTTTGATCCTCACCTCCTGAAACAGGACAAAATAAAGGTCCCCAGCCATTGATACCTGCAAATACCTACAATCCCAGCACTCAGGCGAGGCAGAGGTAAAGGCAGGAAGTTCATGTGTTTGAGGTCATCTTGGATCACATAGTAAGTCTAAGACTAGCTTGGGCTATAATAGAATAGCCTGCCTCAAAAAAAAAAAAAAAAAAAGTAAAAGAAAAACAAAGTATGTTCATGTAGAGTAAAAACAGCATTCCGTATACAAAATACCACACTTAGGCCTGGAATGTAGTTGGTAAAGTGTTTGTTGTGCAAGCATGAGAACCAAAGTTCAATGTGCAAAATCTAGAAAAGGCCAGTCATTGTGTTACATGGTTGCAATCCCAGCACTCCAGCACTCCAGCACTGAGGAGGTCAACACAGGGGCTCCCTGGCTTGATGGCCAGTAGACCTAGTCTACTATGGGGTTTTCAAGTCAATGAGAGACTCTTGGCTTAAAACATTAAGATTGGGACAGCCAGGCTCTGTTATACAGAGAAACCCTGCCTCAACAAACCAAACAAAACCCAAAAAAAAAACAAAACAAAACAAGAAAACATTAAGATTGACCTCTGAAGCCGGGCGTGGTGGCGCATGCCTTTAATCCCAGCACTTGGGAGGCAGAGGCAGGCGGATCTCTGTGAGTTTGAGGCCAGCCTGGTCTACAAAGCAAGTCCAGGACAGCCAGGGCTGTTACACAGAGAAACCCTGTCTCGAAAAACCAAAAAAAAAAAAAAAAGATTGACCTCTGGTCTGTCTCTAATATGCACATACACACTCTGTATTCCTGTATACTCAAGTGCATCTGCTTGAATACTCACACACAGAAGAAAGTCACTTAGTGGTATTTCACCTAGTGACACAGTATCACCTAGTCATACAATAATGAGGTTAAAATCACATAGACCAGTGATTCTTTTTTTTTTCTTTTTTCTTTTTTTATTAATTATTTTTTCAAGTTGGCATCTTGATCAAAGTCCCCTCCGGCTCTCCTCCAGGTCCCACCCTCCCTTTCTCATCCTCATCTCCATCTGCTCCTTCTCAGATGAGGGGATCCGCCACATATCAAAGCCCCTCAGTTCATCAGTCACACGAGGGCTAAGAGCTTCCTCTTGTACTGGGATTTGATATGGCTGCCCATCTAGAAACCAGTGATTCCAATCTGTGGGTCAAGACTCGCACATCAGACATCCTGCATAATCAGATATTATGGTTCCTAACAGTAGCAAAAGTATGGTTATGAAGTAGCAATGGAATAATTTTTATGGTTGTGGTCACCTCAACATGAGGAATTGTTTTCTTTCTTTTTATGTTTTTTTATTTTGTGACTTTCACATCATGTACGCTGTTCTCTCTCATCAACCACATCCCACCTCAGACCCATCCTCCACCCTTGAAACCTCTCCCAACATAAAAAAAAAAAAAATCTCATTGTGGCAGCTGTAGTGTGTCTCAGTGTGTTCTACAATATTCCCTTTTATCCACACTTGTTTGCTTGCAAATATTCATTATAATGATTCTTTAGTCTGGTACGAGGCCTCTGGCTTCTGTTATTTTGTCAATACCAGAACCTCACTAGGACTCCTTTCAGATATTCTGTTGTTGCCCTGTGTCATGGAGATCCTGTAGTTTTGGATCTGTGGAACTGGCCTCTTCATGAACTCCAGCAGTTCATCCATGGGGTGTATGTTGAGGTGGGCCAACTCAAAGCCCTGGTTCTGGGCCTTCAATCCCCACATCTAGGACCAGTTCTACTGTGCTACCAAGGCAAAGTGCAGAGTCTGCTATCCCGAGTGCTGCAATAGGTAAGGGACTAGACCAGTTCTCCTCCTCTCATGAGGCCATTAGGGCCAATTCTCTCACCTGCTGCCTGTGTCAAAGGTATCAGTGAATGGAGGGGATCTCACTCTACTCAGAGCCAACACCACTGAAAAACAGACAAAAGGCGGGGTTGGCTCTCACATACTCACACCTTTGGAGCTATTTCACACACATCCCCCACATCCAGGGCCAGCTATACTGTGCTGTCCAGGTGAGGTGCAGGGCCTGCTCTCCAGAATGCTGCAGCATGTGAGGGGTAGGGCCAGATCTCCTGTCCACCACTGGTGGTGAGGACAAAAGGGAAGGGAGGGGATCTCTCCCTCATTGACACCAGCACAAAGCAGACAAAAGGCAGGGCTGATTCTCCCACACTTACTCCCTCAGGGCTGGCTCAGCCATGACCCCCACATACAGGGCCAGTCAGGGTTCTTGTAGTCTCTGGCTTGCTTCCTGACCTGGGATCCCATCTGGTACTTGCTTGGTGCTGGACTGGTGGTCATCAAAGTCTAGTTCCTTGTCTAGGTCCAATGGCGCCAAACTGGTGTTGATCTGTTTGATTTTTGTTTCTTCCAGGAATGTTAAGATACAGTTTATTCAGATGTTCATAGGTCAGAACACTGAATGTAGACATTGCCTATCTCCTCTCTTCCATCTGCTGATGCACATGAGAAACAGCAGCCACATCTGCAGTACCTGTAGGGGCAGGGGAGGAACTATATTTAAAGGGTTGCAGCATTAGAAAGATTGAGAACCACTAATATAGACTATACCTAGGTTAACAAACTATTCATTCAATCCTAAACTCTCCCGTTGAAATAATTAATTAAATTATTAAACCATATTTATATTATTGTTAATTGATTGGGCAGTTGTTAAACCTTAACCCGCCATTATAAATGAGCACACACAAACACCACATGGATTTTAACAAGCCTTGGCCTGAATTGTGCAATCCTAGCCCATCTAAGCTAGCTCATAATTCTATTACCCAAATATGACCCCATATATACATACGTCCCCTTAGACTGCTATTCTCCATGCTATGCTGATGTTCCTAGCTATGTGGAATGAAGTTCCTTTTTCTAACACATGGTGTGTGTCCTCCTCCTTCCTGCTCCTGGCTGGAATGAATTAATCCTCTGTGTAAAACGAAGGGTTCCTGTTCTAATCTCAGGAAGTCCCACCTTTCTCTGTCTTTGCCCAATCTCAGGCCTCAGCATTTTATTTAACCAATCAGAGTCAATGTAACAGACAGCAAGCAGGACCAATTAATTAACATTTAGAATGCTTAACACCACCCCATCACTCTCCCTTATGTTTTAAAGCTTAGACTTGCTATTTAGAATATTTTTTAGCTGTTTCACCACTTTTCATCTTCACAAACGTTTTTCCTTCACCCTCTTCCCAGGCTTTCTCGTCCGCCACTCTTAGCTCTCTTGATTATTTGTGCTTTGTTAAATTCTTAGTTCTGGTTGTGCTTTTCCTCTCTCTGGCCCCTTCTGGCATCAAGCCTCAACAGGGGCCAGAATAATCTACATGCTGCTTCAGAGGAGGCTGCTCACATTTTGATGCCATGAATATTAAGTCTAAACCAAAAAACACCCACCCCAAGTCTCCTGAATTTATTCTTAGCATTGGGTCCTCTGTGGTGGCTTACCATTACTTTTCTTGCACTCAGGCATTTGGACCCTAGACTTAAGAGTCTCTTACTGTCTACACCATTCAGAGCCAGGCTTCAGGGGAACTGTCCCCCTGAAGCATGTCCAGATTTTGTCACTGCATGAGTATAAGTATACCTGCTCATGAGAGGCATCCAGGTGGTCTGAACTGAACATGTGGAAGACCAGGAAACATGCAAATAGCCAATGATTTGAAGGTGGTAAATGACAAGTTTAGTTAAAATGTATCCATATAAAACCAGCATTGTCACGGCAGTGGTGGGCACCTGGGAGTCAGAGGCAGGAGGATCTCTGTGGGTTGAGGCCAGTCTGGTCTACATAGTGAGTTCCAGGACAGCCAGACAGACATCATGAGACCCTGTCTAAAACAACAACAACAAAAATACAAAAACAACAAACAAACAAACAAAACAAAACAAAAAGAAGAAATAAAAGAAAATCAACATAAGCATTATTGAACTATTAAGAGTGTCTTAATCATGAGTGAGTGTACACACAGTTATTTCCTTTCAGTCATTTATATTTCTGTTTCTACATATATGTCAGAGGAAAAAAACCACAGGTATAGAAATTGTAAGTACTAAGATAATTGTAATTTAAAAAGAAGCATTGCTGTGATATTGAAAGAAAATAATTAGACAATGATACCCTGATTCCAATTTTCATAGTATTTTCACTGATATTCTTCCTTTTTGCTTTCTTTCTAATTCCATGTATCAATTTTTGTGGAGCATAACTCATGCAGACTAAAGTGAGTTTTCCCTAAATGAAAACAATCACGTCTTCTTCACAATCTACATTCACAGCTTCCTATTAAACCAATTTGTTTTGAGATCCCCAAATTCCAAGCCAGAAGCATTCAGAGAATAAAGAGCTAGGACCAGAGTGATCCACCCTGATTGAGGGTGGGGAGCTTCGTGGATACTTCTCCCCAGGACACAAGGGTTTTGGAGGTTAAAATAACTACTTCCTATGAACCCTAGTTTCCACTGCCCTCATTAATAGTAACAATGAGCTAATGATTAAATTACAGGTACAAATACAAGAGGAGAGTTCCTAGCATATGGGAAATAAAACTGAGATGGGTTTGGGTTCTGTTTTTACCAGGGAACCAGCAGTGGGCAGCTGGTGCCCTCCACAGCAAGCAGAAAAAAATAAAGAAAGGCATACTAGCAACACTCCAGTTAGAAAGTTCCTGAGAACTTGACCCAGCAAAACATGTCATCTGCTAAGCAACTCAGCTGCCTTCAGAATGATGTACAGTCACACAAAGGTAAATGCTTTTATATTTAGTGAATATTAATCTTAAAAACTCCTTTTTGGAGGAGGAGGAGGAAGAAGAAGGATTCTCTCTCCTCCACATTCTAAAGACTTCTTTTAAAACTTGCATATTTTGAAATAGAATTAGACACCCCCACCCCAGTGAAATGTGAATTAATCTGAAAAAAAAAAAAGGTCTGGTTTTCTCCACATGCTTTTGTGTATGCAAAAGTGCTTAAATGCTGAACTGAGAAGGGAAAAGAGAACAGAGAAGAAGGGAAGTTACCCCAGACACCAATTTTCTCACTTCAGATAAGATTTAACATCTACGAATCACAAGGGCAGCTTAGGGCTTCCAGTAAGACTCATTCACACACATCTCCCTGTCTTCTCTTTCCTAGTCACATTTTTAATTACTCCTTTAGACCACAAAGGCGTCGTGTGAAAACCACATGCTTCCTTTTAGTCCCCCTGTTTAGAAGGCTCTTCTACATCCATGTTGTTGTGAATCCGATTTCATCCATCTAAAATTTTGAATATGTTCAACGACACAGTAGTTCCCTCTCAGGAAACGGGAAACAATGGCAGGAGCTCACAGTAAGTTTCCCTATTCAACCAAACATTTCTTGAGGGGATTGCAAAGACTATGTAGGAAGAGTTAATATGTATGTGTCTCGGGAACTGGCAAATGTATTTTATTTCCTTTAATATTCTGACCAGAGATCTGAGCCCCCCCCCCCCGCCTCTTGTCCATAGGCTCAAAAAAAAAAAAAAAAGACTGCATTCGTTAATTATACATCCTGAAAAGAATTTGGTTCGCTGTAAGATGATCCTACTGATATGCTAAATCCTTTTTTCTGCTTGTGCTGCCTGAAGCTTGTGTCTAACATTTTTTTTTCAACTGTATGACAATAAAAGTTCTGGCAACAAAAGAAATAAATGGGCAGCTAAAGACGGTACAGCCAAGCACATGGCAGGCCACCGCTCCCTCTCCTTCTGGCTGCTCTTTTGTAGATCCTAGTTTGGTACCCTCAAGTCAATAGCCCAGACCCAGCCACCTTAGCGACTCAGAATGACACCCAAGCCCTCTCTCTTTACGTTCATGAATAGTCAGCACCCAGCAGACAAAATAGAACTAATCTTTTTTGACAGAATTGTTCAATTTTGAGGAAAAGCTTTTGAGTCTTCCACACATTTGCAGAATATGAGACAACAATGGCCACAATCAAATTTGAAAACAACAGTGGCCAACAGGGCTGGGGGGGAGAAAAGTCTCTGAATTGAACAGCATACTCTCTCAGTTCCAGTGGCCATAAACTTAGGACAAACATTCATTTCAATACATGAAAGAGATAAACAAATGGAGAGGGCATCCTCCAGCCTGAGCCCCGCTTATGCAGTAATTCCTTCCGCTATGATACACATGTCCTCTCTGTCTCTGTCTGTCTGTCTGTCTCTCTCTCTCTCTCTCTCTCTCTCTCTCTCTCTCTCTGTCTCTCCTTTTTTCACATACACTAATACGAATAGTTCTTCCCTCTCAGAAATGATTTTGTTCGGGCAAGGGCAAGAGTCTCAGCATAAAGTGCTTTTCCCCCCCTCTTGAATCCAGCAGCCTTTTGTCATCATTTGAAAGCCATTTTGTCATTTAGAAACCCTGGAGTGTATCAGTCACTTGCAAGTCTAACATGTGCTAAAGATGAATCTTTTCTCATGCTCTCCTCTACCTCCTCCTGTTTCATACAAGGCATCTTTATACCTTTGGAGAAAATACAAGCAAGAAGAAAAATCTACTCAGTTCATGGCAAAAACAGAAGTTAGCAACATGGTCCATGCAGCTGCAACACTGCATTTAAAATTCCCTTTTCTCATAGGAAGAGGGCTAATCCTGCCCCCGTAATTCCCTACAGCCAAACTGTGCCCCCTCCCCGCGTGACAGTGCAGTGCAAAGACACTAGCACGCTTATCTTGCCTAACCAGATGGCCGACTTGGATCAATGCACACACGCCACGATCAATGGGAGAGATAAAGAATTAGGAAAACAGTGGTACATGCTCCCAGAAAGCTTGTACACTGCATAATTATTTTATGATTCTACACATGGCTACATGTGATACTGAAGTAGAGAAGGAAAGAATAATTAGAGTGCCAGGAAGAATTTTGTAGTGACTACACTTTGTCAGTCAGCACTTCCCACTCTAGCGAACTCGCTACCCTTATCTGAAAGTGATTTCAGAAAACATGAGCAAAAAATGTCAGGGAAGGTATTTCCATTTTTTGGGGGGGTGGGGGTGGGCACCAGGTCCTGTCATGTACCAAAGTTGAGTTCAAAACCCGAGGAGGCTAACTGGGATTTGGCTTTATCTCTCGTCATTAGCCACCTCTAGCTACCCAGACAAGGAAACCTGGCAGATAATTATGTTTGAATGTGATGCAGACTGTAGCCAGAAAGAATTGGGTCCCCCAAAGATGCAGACAAGTTCATTCAGAAAAATAGCGCAAGAAAAAGCATTGCCTTTAATTTCTGAGGAGGAGGAGATGGAGGAAGAAGAGAAGGAGGAAACAGCTGTGGCTCCCGGAAGAGCAACTTCCCTGTTCTGCATATGAGTTACAGTGAAAGTTCGTGAGGATTTGAAACTGGCACGCTGCTGCCTTATCCAAATCCAGACCCCCATCAGAAACCAGAACAATGCACGCTGCCAGTCTTCCTCCATGGCAATATGCTCAACAGGAAAACAAAGTGTTCTTTCCGTTCCTGCTCTGTGGAGTACTTCATACATGATTTTGCTATTATTTACAAATGAGAACCCTTTATTTACCCTGTACAACTCCTCTTTAAAATTTTTAAAGATAAAAAATTTATTCTTTTATCACCTGGTATTAAATGCAAACAGAAATAAGAATTCTGTCCTCTGGATTTGGATTTGAGACTTACTTTGCATTCAAATTAAAAGATTCAATGAACTTTTCCACTTTTTTTTTTTTTTTTTTTTGCAAAGAGAGATAGTAGCTGGGAACTGCGATCAGCCTCAGAAAGTAGTGTAGCCTGTCATCTAAGGAAGGCATTCACATTCAAAGTAAGATGGATGTTCAATATTCAAATACTGAAATTACCACAAACCAATTTCTGATGCTCAATAAAGTATAACCTGGGTAAATCTCCAAGGGGACTAAAAAAAGAGAGATTGGCAACTGTGAAATGCCCTTGTCCTTGTGAGATATTTTTGTCAGGAAAAAATAGGAGGGTCTGGATTGTTCAGTGCTTCAGTCATTCTGTGATGTAATCTGTGGAGTTATCTTGTTATCCCCGCCCTATAGCATATCTCCCCTCAAACCTACCTCACAGTGGATGGCTGTATGCAGCTAACACTTCGCTTTGCTGCTTACTATAGATGTGGGGCCGGATCCGGTTTGAGGGTATGACGGGTATTTCCATATCTATTTTTAGTTCAAAATCTTTCCGGGGCAGAGCTATCGTTTTATGTTTTAGGGCCGATTTCTCTTTTTCTCTGAGATAAGTGTAAACATGCCTTTTCCAGGAGTATGCCAGACTCATCTCGGACTCCTTTGGCTGTAAAAACAGATTCTGTGTGAATCATGCTTGACACAGGGTAACAGCTCGCAGGAAGTAGGGGGAAGCCTTTCTCTCTCGGGAAGGGAGACATCCAGAGTAGGAAATTGAACATTTGAGCAGGAGTGTGAGGTTCATGGCAGGACTGAGACAGGCCCAGATCGTGGCTGCAGACAAGGTGAGACTCCTGCACCTGAGACCCACCAATAAGCCAGAAAAACCTGGGAGCAAACTTTGTGCTCTCTACCCCACAGTACCTGTGGCTCCTGATAGAAGCCAACTCAAACCTTACCAAGTTGGAGCCCAAGTTGTCAGATATTAAGATGAGTAATAACCAGCCTCACAGTCAAAGCTAACCAATCACACAAATTTGTTTTGTTGTTTTTTGTTTGTTTGTTTTGAGACAGGGTTTCTCTCTGTGTATCTCTCGCCATCCTAGAACTCACTCCGTGACCAGGCTGGCCTTGAACTCACAGAGATCCGCCTGCTTCTGCCTCCCGAGTGCTGGGATTAAAGGCCTGCGCCACCAAGCCTGGCCTCACACAATCTCTTCAGAGATGGAGGAAAAAAAGGAAACAATATACTCAAATCTCTTTGTGCAAAACTACTCTCACTTATCAGAAATAGAACACAAAATAAAAGTGGCTAGCTAGGTGATAGTGGCAGCAAATGTCTTTAATTCCACCACATGGGAGGCAGAGGCAGGAGGATCACTGTGAGTTCAAGGCCATCTTGGTTACAAAGGGAGTTTCAGGATAGACAGGACTACACAGAAAAATCCACAATTGCTTAAGTTTGTTATAAAAATCTAAAAGACACAGTCTCTCTTTATTTTTACACTTATTTGTTTTTCACATTGTGTGTGTGTGTGTGTGTGTGTGTGTGTGTGTGTGTGTGTGTTGTGTTACAGCTTATATAACTTTCAGCAGTTGTTTTTCTCCTTGAACCGTGTAGATCCCAGGGATTAAACTCAGGTTGTCAGACTTGATAGCAAGTACCCTACATGCAAAGCCATCTTGCTGGCTCAGGTGCAGCCTCTTAAAGAAACTGTTCATAAAGGACACATTTTAAGAGGGTATGCTACTAAGGACTCTACTCAATTTACAAAAAAAAAAAAAAAAAGAATCTATCTATCTATCATCTATCTATCAATCACTTATGTGTATGTGTGTGCCTATGAGTTTATGTGTGCTGTGCACATGCAGGTACCTGAGGGGGCCATAAGATGGTGTTGGGTCCCCTGGAACTGGAGTTCCAGGCAGTTGTTAGCCACCCAATGTGGGTGCTGGGAACTAAACCATGGTCCTCTGCAACAACATTAAGTGATCTTGAAACTGAACCATATGTCCAGCTTCAGTGTTGACAGTGACCTCTTTCCCCTAGCACCGTAGTGCCTGCCTATCAATCTTAATTTTTTGCTACACATTATTTTTCTTCATAGAACTCATCTTTATCCGACACACTATATATTCACTTGTTGATTTGCTTATGGTTTTTCTACTCTATGGGAAAATTTTTTCTTGCTGTGTTTTTCTTTTTCTTTTTCCCTCTGATGTCCTTGGGAACAAACTCAGGACCTTGAACATGGAAAACAAGTCCTCTACCACTCAGCTACACCCTGCTTGTTTAAGATGAATTCTTATTGATTTCATCAAACATGTAAGTAGTTTGGGACATCTTTAAGGACAAAGACTTTAAGAAGGAAACCAAGGACTGACTTTCCAACTCCAGTGAGGCAAGGAAAGGGTGTCTCTGGTGGTCCTGACTTACCCAGTTTTCCTTGTTTGTTTTGTTGTTTAACTTTCTTGGACATTTACCACTCACTTTAGAAAAATAATTGTCCTTGAAGATATAACCCATTCTTCTAAGTTTTGCTTTTAGAATCTGTGGTGGTTTGAATGAGAGTGACCCCCATGTTCTCATATGGTGCAGAATATTTGAGCACATTGTGAACACCAAGATTACAGACTGTAAAAACCTGTTTCTAATTGTGAGTTGGCTCACCCTTTAATCCAAGAACTTTCTGCTTATTGTAAACAAATGGTTATGGTGTGGTTCAACTCTAAGCACACACCTTTAATCCAAGAGCTTTCTGTACACAGGATTAGATAAAGCTAACTTTAGGTAAAGAGGTGGAGCAAGAAATCAGCTGACAGGGATTAAACAGAAAGGAGGGACATTGAGATTAAACAGAAAGGAGGGACATTAGAGGGTTTTTAAGACAGCATGGAGAAGAAGAAACAGCTTTTTCAAGCTTTGGGCTTTTAGCTTTTGTTTTTTTTTTTTTTTTTTTTCCTTCTGGGATGGTGGTGGAGTAGGAAGATCAGCTGCGTGTGCTCTCTGCCTCTCTGAGCTAGCAGATTTTCATCCCAGCATCTGGCTCCTGTGTCTTCACTGGCAAAATTTAATGCCTGGGAGATTTGTTTGTTTGTGTGTTTTTGAGACAGGGTTTCTCTGTGTAATAGCCCTTGCTGTCCTGGACTTGCTTTGTAGAACAGGCTGGCCTCGAACTCAAACACACAGAGATCTGCCTGCCTCTGCCTCCCAAGTGCTGGGATTAAAAGTGATTTTTTTTGGTTGTGAGTGTAGCCTTTAACAGCTGAGCCATCTCTCCAGCCCTAAAAGTGATTTTTTTTAAAAAATATAAAACAATGCTCATATATTTGAATACTTTTTCCCCAGTTGGTGTTTGGTTAGGATTAGGAGTTTTGGTCTTGTTGGAGGGGGTGTGTCACCAGGGGTGGGCTTTGAGTTTTCAAATGTCCACACCATTCCCAGTTAGCGTTCTCTCTCTACCTCATACTTGTAGATCAGATATAAGCTATGAGCTACTCTCTGGCACCATGTCTGCCTGCATACTGCCACACTCCCTGCCATTATGGTCATGGATTTTAATACTCTGCAGCCATGAGCCCAAAACTAAATGCTTTCTTTTATAAATGCCTTGGTTGTGATGTTTTATTACAGCATTAGAAAGGTAACTGGGACAAGGGTCCTTCTAACAACTTTAGATTTCCTAGCATTTAGTGGGAGAATATAGAGACTTATTCATGACTTAATATTCTTATTCTTGTTATTATTTATTAGTTATTACTATTAATACTTACTGTTCACACTTACTTATCCTATTAGGGATTGATTTTAACTGCATAGCACAGGTGGAAGAAAGGAAGAAAGAAAGAAAGGAGCTGGACGATAATCATAATTATGAGAACCTGAATCCATATCTCTAGCACCCATGTAAATCTCAGGGTGGTGGTGCATATGTGCCAGGGAGACATGGGAAATCTGGGGGCCTGCTGGTCAGCCAGTCGAGCTGAATCTGCTAACTCCAGGTTCCATGAGATATTCTGTTCCACTAAATAAGGTGAAGGGATTGGAGAGATAGTTCACTGATCAAGGGTGTTTACTGAGGAGATGGGGGTGCAGGTGGGTGGCACATGCCTTTGATCCCAGCACTCAGGAGGCAGAGGCAGGCAGATCTCTGAGTTCAAGGCCAGCCTGGTCCACAGAGTGAGTTCTAGGACACCCAAGGCTACACAGAGAAACTCTGTCTCATAAAACAAAGACAAACACACAGAAAGATTGTTTACCATTGCAGAGGACCCAGGTTTGGTCATCAGCACCCACATGGCTTCTCACAACATCTTATAACTCCAACTTCAGGGTATGTGAACCCTTCTTCCGGTCTTTACAGGCTCCTGCACACATCTGGTGCTAATAAATTCATGCAGGCACACATATATACACATGCAAATAAATAAATTAAAAGGGCCTGGCCAAAAGCTCTTGCCACCACCTTCACAACCTGAGTTCGATTCCTTGAACCCACATAGTGGAAAGAGAGAGCTAACTTCTGCAAGTTGTCCTCTGATCTCCACATGTTTACCATAACACATGCATGTCAACACACATGTTCATACATATACACCTGAAAAATAAATAAATATTAAATAAATAAATAAATGTAAGGCTCTTTTTCTTTCTTTCTTTTTTTTCCTTTTAAATTTCTTCAAGTTACATCTCAATCACAATTCCTTCCCTACTCCTCCCTCCGGTCCCCCCACCCTCCCACCCTCTTCCCCCTTTTTCTTTAAAATGGTGGAGAGTTATTGAGAAAGACACCTAACATTGACCTATGAGTACACAGGGAAGAAACTAGCAATGTCATTCAATTGCATTACTGCCTTTACCCTTCTTCTTCCTTTTGCTTTTTGTTTTTGTTTTTCCAAGACAGGGTTTCTCTGTGTAGCCTTGGCTGTCCTGGACTCACTCTGTAGACCAGACTGGCCTCGAACTCACAGAGATCTGCCTGCCTCTGCCTCCCAAGTGCTGGGATTAATTATGTACGGCACCTTTCTGTTTCTTTATTTTCTAGGTGACAGACTGTGCACTGCAGATCCAGGAAGCACACAGGCAGTAAGGGCTTGAAAATGCAGGGTAAAAAGGAAGGCAGAAGACAGTAATTACAGTTGATAACAGCACAGTCTTTAGAAGTAGGGGGGCCTTAGATCTTACTATTTCTGAAACACCGTGGATAACTCTCTGTATACTTGTTACACTGAAAAGTCAGCTGTGTCTCCATTCTACTTAAGAGGTCAAGCATGGCCGTCAGGCAGTGCTGGCTTCATGGACCTCTTGCTTGGATGGTCTCCATCCTTGTTTAATCTTTGCTATTGCTGCCTTGAAATTTAAAGCATATGTGAAAGAGACCCAGACAGTGTGTGTGTGTGTGTGTGTGTGTGTGTGTGTGTGTGTGTGTGTGTGTGTGTGT
>CAJQZJ010032031.1:8162611-8196971 GCA_907164525.1 Lophiomys imhausi | reverse complement strand
TGTGTGTGTGTGTGTGTGTGTGTGTGTGTGTGTGTGTGTGTGTGTGTTTGCATTTCTGCATCGTACCCTGCAGACAGAAGACTTCAGTCCTGCTCTCAAGCCTTTCTCCCAATGTTCTATTTCTGAGAATTGTAGGATTAAAGTTGTAGTAAGGGGGTCACTTCTTTCTCTGAGGGCAGTGTTAAGAGTTTCAAGGTCCTAGGAATGAGAGTTTGTAGATATAGCCTAGTGAAAAGGCAGTCTTAGAAAATGAATTCATACTGACAGACCTAGAGTAGGAAATAGAAGTGCCGGTTGGTGTAATCCACATGCACTGCTTGAATTAGTACTTTTTGTTACTTGTTACTAACAAGTTACTTTGTTAGTACTTTTTTTTCTTTCTTTCTTTATTTTCTTTTCTTTTTTTTGGTTTTTCAAGACAGGGTTTCTCTGTGTATCCCTGGCTGTCCTTGACTCACTCTGTAGACTGGGCTGGCCTCGAACTCACAGAGATCCACCTGCCTTTGCTTCCCTGAGTGCTGGGATTAAAGGCATGAGCCACCACATCCAGCTGTTAGTACTTTTTCTAAACTTTAATATTTTAGGTTTTTGAAATGGGGGTCTCCCTCTGTAACCTAGGCTGACCAATTTGCAGTGATCTTCGTGCCACAGTCTCCTGAGTGCTGGGACTATAGGCATGAGCCACCATATCCTGTTCTCATGAAGTACTCCATAAAAGCAGGGCGATGTGGGGATGGGCAGAAGGTTCAGTGGTTAACATAATTGCTGTGTGAATGTGAGGAACGGAATTCAGATCTCTAAGGTCCCTGTAGATACTGGGTGAAAATGACAGCCCTCCTGTAATTCTAGCACTTGGAAGGTGAAGACAGGGAGATTGATCCCCAAAACAAGCTAGCTTGCCAAAACTAGCTGAAAGTGGGAACTCTGGGTTCTGCTGAGATGGCACCTCAATGAATACAGTGGAGAGTAATGGGGGAAGATTCATGATGTCAAACTCTCACCTCCCCTGACACTTGTGTGAGCACTTACCCACATACATGTGCACACACATGCATGCTCACCACAGACACACACATGTGAGAGAGAAGAAAGAAAGGACAAGAAAGAAAACTTTCTGCATGCCCAGTACTCACAGCACTGGCACCACAAATTTACCACCAGGGCATAAATGCCCTGAGACATCACACCCACACAGCACTGTCCTGCTCAGTAGAAGTCTAGAAAAATAACACCAAGAAGGTTAGAAAGTATGTTGGAAGACCCTGCTGCTAAGGTTGCAGTCCACCATGTCCAGAGAGCTCTCTGAGCTCAGGGAAAATGGAGGACTCCCTTTCTCAGCACGGATTCCTCTTCTATGCCTGACCTTACCTGGGGGATGACCTGCAAGTGTTGTATGATTCAGCACATAAGTCCTGCTCAGCCCTTCCTGATGTATGATCATTAGGTACTGTGTTATGACCAATCAGCCTTCCTGTCCATATGGTAATTAGGTACTGTGTTATGACCAATCAGCCTTCCTGTCCATAACCCCAAATACCTTTATACACCTTACCCCTGGAACAAGAAATGAGCTGTCTCCCGGAAGTATTTCCAGCATACTAATGATCTACCAAACCCTGCTCCCTGCTTCTGCTCCCTTTGATCTTATGAGCCAGCAGCCAACGACCCCCGAGGAAGGGGATACCCACAAAAGTAAATGTTTGCATTGGTGCTATGACTAAGGTGCTGGCTTAACTCAATGTGTCTCTTAGAGGATGACCTTCCTGCTAGTTCATTTTATTCCTAGAGAAGGATCATCTCCAACTAACCCTGACCCTGTACATCAGAAACACCTCTAATGAGAGCTCTCAGAACACTTTCTGTTGTCTTTACCTCTTTGGGCTTTGGACTTAGCCAAGGTCTGGAAAAATGGCTACTATGATCCCCAAGGCCTACATCCTGCAGCTCACCATCCTAAAGGGAAGAGCATCCCTATATTCAATCCTGTATGAGGGCTCTGATTGGCCAGCTTGGGACAAATCAGTACTTAGATCAATCAGGGTACTGGCTAGTTTTATGTCAACTTGATACAAGCTAAAGTCATCTGAGAGAAGGGAACCTCAATTTAAAAAGTGCCTTCATATGATCAGGCTGTAGGCAAGCCTGTAAGGCATTTTCTTAATTATTGATTGATAGGAGAGGGCCCAGTCTATTGTGGGTGGTGCCATCCCTGCACTGGTGACTGTGGGTTCTATGAGAAAGCAGACTGAACAAGCCACAAGGAGCAAGTTAGTAAGTAGCATTTTTCCATGGGCTCTGTGTTAATTAGCTCCTGCCTCCAGGTTCCTGCTCTGTTTGAGTTCCTGTCCTGATTTCCTTCAGTGATGGACTACATTGTGGAAGCCTAATCTAAATAAAAACTTTCTTCTCCAACTTGCTTTTGGTTATGGTGTTTCATCATTACAATAGAAAAACCTTAACTAAGATGAGGGGGTGCTATTATGATTAGTCAAGTCTGGGTCACACGCTCACCTATTGAGATGGCATTGACTGACAAAACCACTGAATAGGGTTGTCCATTTGCTTATATTTTATCCAAAGTTAAGTTCAGCTTGGAGTTACATATTTTTGATGGGGTTATGTTATGCATTCTAAATGTTGATTAATCTGTTCCCAGAAGCCTGCTTGCTGTACACTAAGTGAAACTATGGACCTTTCTTGTTAACTGTTGTCTTTGATTGGCTAAATAAATTCTGAGGCTTGTGATTGGCCAAAGACAGAGGTTGGTGGGCTTCTGAAGCAGAGAGGTTCATGGGTAGAAGAAGCTACCAGAAGAAGAAGGCTCCATGAGAACAGAGAGAAGAAACCAAGAGCAGGAGATAGGACACATGCCCTGGGTTAAAGAAAAGAACCTCATTCTACATAGCCTGGAATATTGGCATATTGTGGAGAATAACAGTCCAAGGGGTTGTGTGTATATTACATAGGTCTTTATTCAGGGATATAATTAAGAGCTAGCTTAGATGGGCTAAGATTATACAATCCAGACCAAGGCTTGTTAAAATCCATCAGGTCTCTGTGTGCTCATTTATAATGACGGGTTAAGGATTAACACTGCCGACCAATTAAATATAATCTAGACACTGTTAAGTAATTTAATTTGCCTTTTTCTACATATTTTGTCTGGAACCCATACACAAATAAATATAAAAAGAATAAAATAAAGATACAGAAAAACTACAATTCTATTTTCAATACAAAAAAAATGTAAGCTAAATGTGTAATTTAAACTGTAACAGTGGCTACACTTTACAATGTAAAAGGAACAGCTGGAAAAGATTTTGATGGAGTCTTTACTAAACCTAAGTATAGAAAATACATTTATTTTGACAAGTCATTATAAAAATTATTGAGATATTTTGCATTGTGTCTATGCTTACAGAAAATCTCAATTTAGATGCTATTTTAGAAAAAACTAAGAAAAGAAAAGAGTGTGTGCGTGTGTGTGTGTGTGTGTGTGTGTGTGTGTGTGTGTGTATACCTGTGCCACACATGCACATGTGGGCCCAAGGTCAATTGTTTAGGAGTCCATTCCCTCCTCCCGTCTTGTTTGAGATAGGTTCTCTCTTGTTTTGCCCGCTGTACCGCGTGTCAGAGCTGGTGTGCCTCGCTCTCCTGTCTCACTGGAGGAGTGCTGGGACCGCAGGTACAGTTCCAGAACTTGAACTCAGGTCACCAGGCTTGCTCAGCAAGTGCATTTACTCACTGAGCCATCTCCCAGGCTCCTAACCACCAACTTTTATTTGTAAACACTTGACCTATGGTTAAAAATCATAAAATTTACAGGATAAAAATTACACTTATAGTCATATGCAATTCCAAAATTGTATTTCTGACCACTAACTGTGTACCAATTAAAAAATTTAGACAAGACAGGCACATAGGATTTGGAAAGATTTAAGTTTAAAAGCTACTTACAAAAGGCAGGCTGCAATTCAAACAAATTGTCCTTTGAGATCTCAAAATATATACACTAAAGGTTTGTTTAGCTCCAAAATATCAAAATAATTTCTTCTTTAATCCGGATTGAAAGGTAATACTTTATATATTATCAAAAAAACCAAATTTGCTCCAGGAAAAATATTACATGACCCCCCCAAAAAAAGGTTATTGTCCCAGAGTTAGGATTAGGGCAGGACTCTGTTCTTATCTTTCCAGGAGATTTAAAGCATCCATTCAAGGAATCCAGGGACAACTGGACAACGGAAACCTCAGCAGAAAACAGATCAGACACCAAAGAAGACGAGTGGCCCAGATGATCCAGCCTTGCAGACTTCTTCAATAGCAGTTTCCTCAAAAGTCTATAACCACAACAAATCAAAATCGCTAAGATCGTTCAGCTCCACAGACTACTCCAGCCAGATCTTCAGTGAAGTTCTGAAGATCAGCTTCTGTCTATGAACTTCGTAGGACATCTAAATAGCTGAGCACAAAGGGACTGAACATCAAATGATTCTATTAACATTTTTAACCATTTTTCCATTCTTATTTGGGCCCCAAACAGGTTTACTACGTCCCAAATCAGCAGGAAGTCATTTTAAGAGAACAACGTCCCATCCCCAGAAGGGGGGGAGGGTGTTCTCCCCCTTTGGTTATTTGATAGATAATAGAAAATTTTGTTATTTAGGGGAAAAGACTAAAAGCTGTTAAATGGTCTTGTTAAATGGGTTTTGGAGGTTAGACCCAGGGACTTCTCTCTTTTGCTTTTCTGCATCCTCCTTTCTCTCCTATATAGGAGTGAACAGACTTGAGAAAAATGGGACATAGACATAGTATAGGAAAGAACAAGAAAAAAGGTCAGATTATTGAATATAGCTTTATACCTTTGTATACTGATACAAAATTAATATTATATTTGGCTAAATTGGTATTGATCATTGTATATTAATGCAAATTTAAGATTGTATAGGGCTACATCGGTATTGATCTTTGTATATTGATACAAAATTAAGATTATATTTGGCCACAATGGTATTGACCCTAGTATATTAATGTAAAATTAAGATTGTATTGGGCTACATCGGTACTGATCTTTGCATATTGATACAAAATTAAGATTATATTTGGCCACATTGGTATTGATCTTTGTATATTGATACAAAATTAAGGGTAACGTTTCTTAAAGGTATTGTTTGTAGTAATACTTAAAAATGAAATGTCAAGTTTTGACCTCTCGCTACCAACTGACATAAACTGTTTAGGATAATTAAGAAACGGAAACTAATAGTCATGAAAACGTGTCATTTTGTTAGTTACTATGACAGTCTATCACAGTTATTTTCTAAGCTACTCAGAAATCAAGTTGCTAAGAGACGAGCAATATTTGCTTATCTAAATATAAGAGATAGATAGGGCATCTTCAAAAACCTCAAGAGATCTGCAGAATATGGCATTCAAAGATGTTTTCTTAACTTAAGATTTTTTGATATCGAGACATGTCAGCTCCTGACAGCACCCCCTATTCTACTCCAAGTAGAAGATGAGCATTGAAGAATCTCCAGTGGGAGATGATTAAATTGGTGGTAAGCCATTCTCTTGGCAAGAAAAATCCCTTGCTTCAACTGTAGACAGACTTCTGTCCAAAAAGGACAAAACTTGGAAGCAGGTAAGTCGACAGCCTAGCTCTGCCAAGACAGGGTAGGTAAGTCCTTCATAATTCCTGCTCTACAACCAATGTCTGTCAGAGAATTGGGGCCAAATGGCTGAAGATTGATGCTGTAATGTATGGAGAGAAAATGGGAACTGTCCAGGCAGCCACTGGTATGTCATTTTTTAGTTTTGGAAGCTGCAGGCCCTGCACTTCCTATATAATCAGATATATTTATCCCTCTCAGGTCTCTGAGGTGGTTGAAGAATAGATACCTAGAGTCTCATAGTTAAATTTTGAGTTGTTTAGGAATCAAGAGGGAGTTCTGGATCTAAGAAGATATTTTTAAAATTATGAGGCAAGTTAGTATGAAAGCTGAGTTAGATATAGAACTTTAAACTCATGGAGATGGTTAGATAGTAGAATGTTAAAGTCAGGTGCCAAATACATATGGACTGGACATTGGGAATGTATGCTAAGCCATATAACTTTTATAATCGTGGCCTATTTATTTTTGTTGTTTTGTATTGTATTTATAGTTATAAGAAAAAGAACCATTATTTGGACTGAAAGGGAGAGCTGTTGGGGGGAAAAATAAATAAACAAAACTAAAAAAAAAAAAAAAAAAAAAGAAGGGAAGAGGATGGTGGGGCTGAGGGGGAGGAGGGTGGAAGGGTCGGACTGGAGGGAGGAGTAGGGAGGGGATTGTGATTGAGATGTAACTTGAAGAAATAAAAAATAAATTATTAAAAAAAAATTTAGATGTAAGTTAATAAAATTAAGAACGCAACTTTTAAGTTACATCAGCTACATTTGGCTACCATGTTTGGCCAATGACTAACCTGTTAAATGTACATGTAAGTCTGTTTCTGGAAGAAGACTTGCCTGACAAATCCATGTTACAGAAAAAGATAGTCCAGAGTCAGAAATTAAGGTATCAAGAGTACACAAATAAGGAATAGATTATTCAAACAAATGATAGAGTTGAACAAAATGGTTAAGAATCTAACAATGGGACAATTATATTTGATTCTTTAAAAAATACATTTATTTGTTAATTATTTCTTTATTTATAACTGTCTGAGATTATGGGCAGTATGCTGGATCCTGTGGAGGCCAGAGTCAGATCCCCTAGATCTGGAATTGTAGGCAGTTGTGAGTTTTAAGCAGTGGTGCCATGTGGATGCTGGGAACCGTACCTAGATGCTCTACAAGAGTAGGAAGTACTCTTTGTTTGTTTGTTTGTTTTGTTTTTCGAGACAGGATTTCTCTCTGTAGCTCTGGCTGTGCTGGACTTTGTAGACCAGGCTGGCCTTGAACTCACAGAGATTCACCTGCCTCTGCCTCCCGAGTGCTGGGATTAAAGGCGTGCACACCACTCCCGGCTGTGAGTACTCTTTAAAAAAAAAATGTATTTATTTAATGTATATTGGTGCTTGCCTTCATGTATGTCTGTGTGAAGATGTCAGATCATCTAGAACTGGAGTTACAGACAGTTGTTAACTGCCATGTGGGTGCTGGGAATTGAACCCAGACCTCTGGGAGAGCAGCCACTGCTTTTAACTGTTGATTTATCTCTCCAGCCTGGATAATAAGCACTCTTAACCACTGAACCATCTCTTTAGCCCCTCAGTTTGATTCTTACATGGACATATAGATTTAAAAAATTGAAGAGTGGATTATGAATGAAAGTAATATACAAGCACCTAAACTAATGGCTATTGAAGGAAATATAGGGAAATATTTAAACTGTTCATGAGATGAGAAACACCTACAGTATGTTAATCTATGGGGAAAATCCAAAGAAAAAGAATAGATACAGTTTTTAGTAGACAATATATAAAATGTAAATTTACAGAGTACTAAAAATCATGGAAAAAAGAGAAAATGGCAAACTAGCAAAATATATTTCAGAATGTCATAGGCAAATGAGTAACATGACATAGTTATAATTTACTAAGAAAAGTATAAGCGTGGATCTCTGTGAGTTCGAGGCCAGCCTGGTCTACAATGCAAGTCCAGGACAGCCAGAGCTGTTACCCAAGAAAAACCCTGTCTCGAAAAACCAAACCAAAAAACAAAGTATAAGCATGCTAAGGGAATTGACAAGTGAGTAGAGAATTCATGGAAGAAAAACAACTAATAAACAGATGAACAATTTAAATATCTCTGATATTTACTCATGGACAAATAAATGATTAGAAAACTATTTTCCAAATCAAATTAGCAAACATTTAAAAAATAATACCCAGTGTTACCAAAGAAGGAGACAGGGTAGTACTCATGATGCATTGTGGATAATATTATGGTTACTTAGGGTCTGAATTATGAGTTCTTTTAACAAAGTGCAATGTGGTAGGTAATCCATCAAACGCAAAGTAAAAAGACAAATAGGGTAAGGACTTCTCAGTTTCCAGTCATCTTTAGTTCAGCCAGGGTGTGAATATTTTGAAATAAGAATTTGGCAGGTGGTACATGAGGAGAATTTGAAAGTCACATAGAGAGAAACTTTTTCTTAGCTTCAGCATAGATGCATTTATTGCAGTTTTTAAAATTTCACAAACCTTGTTAATCACAAGTACATCATCTTTAAAATTCATTATGATATCTGCTTTAGAATGAGGCATCAACATTCGCAAGTCTTGCACTCCCATTTTGATCTGTTACTTACTCCTCTGGTAGAGAGGATGAGGATCTATCTGTTCCTTACTTTCCCATTTGTCATTGCAAAGAGGACCTAGGATATAGTCTGTCTGCTCCTTCTGCCGTTTCTGACACAGCAGCCTGCTTAACTGGCTCTCTTTCTGGGTTCTTTGTCTGAACCTCTTTGTCCCCATGCCACTTCTTCTTGGTTGCTGCCATCTTGCTTCTATAGGCCTGCTAGCATTTATTCATTCATTTATTTATTTGTTTGTTTGTTTATAAGACTGAATATAGAGTCCATCCTGCATGGATGGACAATGCTTTCCCCTGAAGGCATGCGCTATTAATGAAATGCTCAGTGCAAAGGATGAGATAATTTCCTGTGTATTATTGGTTAGAGAGGCCCCAGAGGCACCCAAAACAACACAGGCTGTTGTCATTACTCTTAGTTGTTCTTCAGCACTAGATAGTAAGATCCTGTTGCCAAAGACACAGCACACTTTGGTGGCAGGACATAGAAAAATCAAGTTGGAACTAACCTGAAATCTTCCTTCCTGCTGGCTAGCTTTCATAGCTAGAAGGTGCTATGCAGGCCACTGAGGTGGTAGGGGTGGGTAGGCAGAAGTCATCAATAGCTTACCCCGTGGTGAAAACAGAATGTTACAATACCACCTGATCAGGCAAGTTATGTTCACTGGTGTAATAGTGGCATAAATGTCTTGTGGGACCAACCAACCACTTTCTGATTGAATTTGATGCTTGATTCATAGAAGCAAATTCATGTCTGGCATGCAATCCTTGTCAAAAACCTGTGGTTTAAGGTGTCATAAGCCCTGGGAATGTGGGGTGTATGCGGTGTGGACCTAGTCCTGTTGTTCTGCTAAATGGATGTGTTATCAAACCACCTTTTGAATATTTATGTTTACACCCATAACTTAGTTCTGCTTTCTTCTTTTCCTCCTCCTCCTTTCTTTTTCTTCTTCTTGTTAATCAAGTGTCTCTTAATATAATATTATGAGCAGATTGTTAACAAAGCATAGCCCCATCCTGTCCATTGTAAGATGAAAATTCACAGGGAAAAGATACAGGAGAGACCGACTACGATGGATAACATAAATCTCGTACATGCACCTGACCATTTTCTGGATGGCCATTGCTTATTTACACAACGATTCACAGATACAGCACTGGAGGTACAAGAAGCAAACATCTAAAAGATGCCTATATGATTGTATAAATTCAGTTAAAGTATGAAAGCAACAGTGAGTTTCTAACTCAGCCAACCCTGCATTCAAGTTTTAGTTGCGCTTTCAACTGTGGCCAGAGAGGTTTCTTCTGCAGAGAATCATAACTGGTCAAGGTGTTGGGAATAAGTGGCCATTGAGCACTCAGCCCTAAATAAGACACCTATATCAACTCCTTATAAGGTTCAGAAAACATGGAAGAGGAGGCAGAAAGAAGATAAGGCAGGGGGTGCGGTGGGGAGGAGTGCTACGAACCACTTCTGCACATAACACAGCCCTGGCACTTAGGAACCCACCTCAGTTATAGTTACCTGCAAAGAAGGAAAAGGAGAGGAAATGGGTGTAGGAGGAGTACATGCAGGTAGGTATCCTAGAGGAGAGGGAAATTGGTGGTGGATATGTTGAAGATACTCTGTATTGCTGTATGAAGTTGTCCAATAATAAACAAAATATATTTAAAAATAAATAAAAGCAATGAATGTTCATGTCTCGGCTATCTATTGCTATGATAGACATCATGACCAAAAGCAACTTGAAGAGGAAATGGTTTATTTCACCTTATAACTCTCAAGTAATACTCCATCACTGAGGGAAGTCAGAACAGGAACTAAAGCAGAAGCCTTTGAGGAGTGCTGCTCACTGGGTTTGTTCCTCTTGGTTTGCTCAGCTTGTTTTCTTAAACAAAGGGCCTCCTACCTAGCAGTAATATCAACCACAGTAGGCTGGGCCCTCCTTCCTCCCACATCAATCAATAAAACACGCATTGTATTTAAAATATCCTCATCCATTAGATACCAATTCCCATAACGAATTTCCTTATTGTTGGAGATGGAACTCTGGGCTTTTGGCATTCAAGGCAAGGTCCTCAGTTGCGCCCTGAGCATTTTCAAGGTCCCCTTGTCTTTACAGTACAATGCATGTCTGAATCCAACACAATGTTCTCAATGAACTCTGAAGTGGGGCACTGTGCTCACTTTCATTTTCCTTAGACATGATTTACTGTAAGCCTGTCCTGCCCACTGAGGTGCATGAAAAAGACAGGGACCAGGCTCTCTGGGTCACCACCACGGTCCTATCCTTGCTGTGGTGTTTGCTACACTCCAGTGCTCAGTAACTATTATCTGACTAACTGATTAAATGCCCATTTGTGTTTAGAAAAAATACTTTGCCATTTTTTTCTACCCTGTCCGACATGACGATGATTTGATTTTATTGAGAAATTACAAACAGAGGCTTCAGACTCCCCAAAGATTAAACACTAAAATCCTCAAAACAATTCTTTTGTTCTTAGGGACTGCGTGAATTCAAAAGACATTTATAATGCCCGATAATGCTCTAGGAAGTTAGCCAAGAACTTTAGCGTCACTGGGAGTTTTGAAACCCGCAGGACTTTTCTCCTGGTGTGTTTAAGAGCATTCACGTTCACTTTGAGCAAGGAATATACAAGGATGTCATGTTGACATCTTTCTCTTACCCCACCTCCCCTTAAGTAACGCCGCAGCTTCTTTTCAGGGTCACATACGATTCCAACTGCCTTTGAGGTGTGCAGAAGACAGCCCTCCGTGCTTCCCCCAGTTCACCCAGCTCTAATCAGAGACAATCCGCAGAACACAGTACAGTTTCACAGCAGGATAAAAGCTGGTTTCTATAAAGTAATATTTCTCTCTTGAGAAAGAGTAGCCTGTAACTCTGGTACTATCAAATTTCCAGGTCATCTTTGCTTGCTGGGAAAAAGAATCCTTATGAGGAGAGCTTGCTCCCTAGGGAGAGAGGAGGCAACAATTGCCCTCTGAACTGACACTTGTCTGAGAAACATGGCTACAATGAGCCCCAGGGATACTGAGGGCTGTGAGCAGAGGAGGTTGGGTGAACAGAAGGACGATCTCTTAAGTGGGATGACTTGCGTGGACCTCTGTGAATCTCTTGCAAGCAGACCAGTGGAGTCACTGGCCAGGCTCAGATCATTTTCATGTTGAAGTTGCCCTGAAGATTACTAGGGCTGTATATGGACTCCTCAGATGAAAGCAGAATCCTTTAATGGCATTTTCAAGGGTAAAGGAGAGAGATCAGATTGCTTTGCAGAGGAAGAGAGAGAAATCACAACCACTCTCCATGCACATCAACAAAGGTCTTTTATGCCCCACACGCAATAGCTACCTCCTGTCTCCCTAGGGAAGAATGTGTAGTGGTCATTGCCTCTGTCTTACCCTCTCCCCGTTGCAATCCTCTGCTTATTCTATTTCCTCTTCATCTGGGAAGTGGGGGAGGGGTTGTGTTGTAGAAAGATCCACTTTTTCTTGAACACAAACCCCCCTCCTTGAAGTACGTGTATACTTATCATAGCATTTCTGACCTTACCCTACCTCAGAGAACATGCCAAGGTAATGTCTTTGTGACTTTTGAAGCTTGCCTCATTAAAAAAAAAAAAAAAAAAATCTAGACCTAGAGAGACAAAACGGTCACTGGATGGAGAATTGCATCATGATGCCTGATTCAGGTCAAGCTCTATTCCATCATATTTGGTCATATTTACCGAATGTCTTACTTGCTCTATTATCTGTTTTTTCACGTGTGTGCCGTTTTTGCGTTTTAATTGCTTATATTTACCAAATGTCTTATTCACTATATTATCTAGTTGCTCAGATGTGTCCTCCTTCTTTGCACCAGAAAGAGAGTCTGGCCTACCAAAATCGCTGCACAGGTTGAGCTCAGAGATACCCAGAAGTAATGCTTCCCCGCCAATGCTTAGGAAGAACCCTGCCACCACTTGCTTGACCAGAATTAAACTCCATGTTCCGCCGAATAGCTTCAGTTATGCAACAATTCTCAAAGCTAGTTCAGTGTCCCTCCCATCATATTCTAAAACCAACCATGCCAAGAAACAAACTCTGGAATCGCCTGTGATTTAAAGAACTTGCATTAGTGCTTAGATTAACAACAACAACTCACAGATATAAACAAAACATGCCAATGAGTCCACAGGAGGAAGGACTGCCAAGGGCAGGTGTTTCCAAAAGTACTGTGTCAACAATACATTGAAAGAACACAACACACTGCCTCACATTTGGGGTGCTTATGTTTCATATTTTACCTTTTTATTTTTATGTAAATGCTAGACAGGAAAAAAAATTGGTCTTTCTATTCTCTTCTAACAAAATCTAGGCAGCTTTACCCATGGACAAGTACATCACTAAAACTGTACAATAACCACAAACTGCAAGACAAATCATGCTCAGAATGAGCATAAACACACCAGGAGAAGGCCCACAACAGCAGATGATATGCAGAAATTTTTTTCTGCTCTAAACAGCATTTAGAAGAGAATGTATTTTGCATTCTCTGAAGACTTTTCATTTTTCTGTGTGCAGTACTTCACTTGGCCAACTAACCATCTGAATTCTAGTCATCAGCATTCAAAAACTTCTCAGTCAGCGCAGACTGCTGTAACCAAAAAAGTATAGCCCCCGTGGATTAAAAAACACACATTCATCTCTCACAGTCTTGGAAGCAGGAAGTCCCAAGGTCAGGGTGCCAACATGAAGGAGTCCTGGAAAGGACATATGTGGTAGTGTAAATTGTCAAGTTCACATAGTCTAGAACAGAGTCTCAGGTAGAGGTTGCCCAGGTGCAGCTTGACTATGGGCACTCTGTGTGTGTAGGGGGGTTGTATTGATTATATTAATTGATGTCAAAGTGGGTGGCACCATCCCCGGGGTTTGGTTCCTGGGCTGTACAAACAGGAGGTGAGATGAGCACCGTCCCATAGGCCTCACTTCATTGTGTTTTGCTCTTGTCTGTGGATGCAATGTGACAGATGCTTCAACCTCCTGCCACTGCAATGTCCGGGAGAGAAATGACTCTGCCCAGCACTGTGAGCTGAAAGAAACCCTTTCTCCTCCTAGTTGCTTTTGTCAGGGTGTTTATCACAGCATCAGGAAATGCCGCTGAGACACTATGACACCATTGCCACCTGCCTTCCTTGGTTGCTTATACACAGGGTGAGAGAACTCAGATATCCTGCTCTTTAAATAAGGTGTTCATCCTGTCATAAGGGACTCATCCTAGTGATCACATCTAACCCTAACCATCTTCCAAAGACCCACTCCCAGATGCCAACTCATTTGGGGCATATACAGCCGTGTATATGAACAATCAGTCTATAGCATATATGAACAGTCAGTCTGTAGTATATTCAGCTAACTCACATAGATCCTTACAGGTTGTTGGGAACCTGCACTGCATCTCAACTATAAGGCATATCTGAGTATAGATTTAAACTACAGAGAGTTTCAGATTTCTCTGTCTCACAGCTAGGTAAGACCTGATGGCTCTTGTAGTCACAGTAAGACATGGCTTCATCAGGCGATTTTTATCAGGTGGCATTCTATCTTATTTCAAGCAGATCAGAAACTATTCCAAGGGTTTTCACTTTTTCTGTTGAAGAATGTGAGTTACCCAGGAGCCCCCACAAAAACCACAGTCTGTGCTTTCAGATGTTCATATTTACCTTGTTTCAGAAAATATTCACTGGGGCTCTGTCCTGTGGTTCAAAGGTAAGTAAGACACAGATCCCACCTGATGATTTAAAAACCTGAGAGGAAACCTGTAAATAAGCAGCCAACTGTACAACACCGTAAGAAGTATGAAACTCTGCCTGAATAGCAGGATCCAGGAGCACAGGGGTACAAAGGTCCACTCCTCTCTGGAGGGGAATGAACCTACAGAACAGATTCATGCTTGTAATGGTTTAATCTCCACTGCCAACCTGGGAGGACTTATAATCACCTGGGAGATTGGTAAGGCGCACTTCTGGATGTGTCTGTGATGGTGTTTCTAGAGAGGGATAACTGAGGAGGAAAGACCATTCTATCGGTTAGGAAGCCAAATAAAAGAGGGAAAAGAAGAAAGCCAGCCTGTCACGTTGATGCAATTTTCCGCTCTGATATGCCATAATGGATCAATCCCTCTGAATCCCTAAGCAAAATAAATCTTTCCAGGTTTAACTTGGTTTTTTCTTTGTTTGTTTGCTTGTTGTTTTGTTTTTTTTTCTGTCTTGTGTTGGTGGTGGTGGTTGTGGTTACTTTGTTTTTAATACACAGTCTCAAGTAGCCCAGGGTGATCTTCCTATGTCTGTCTCCCTAGCACTGGAATCAATGGCATGTGTCACCATGCCCAGTGTCACCATGATTTCAGTTGTTTAGTCAGTCATTCTGGTCACAGCTGTGAAAAAGTAACAAGAACAATTTATTGGCTGCTCCTCAATATTCACAAATTTCCTTTGTGTAGGGTTTTGGGGGTAGGCCTGGCCACCATCGGAATTTCAGGAGTGAGTCCAACGACTATAACCCATTGGTTGCAAGCGGAGTACCTTTTCAAGTAATTACCTAAGAAATGGACTTTGCTATTTTCTTTATTGGCAGAGAAACAGATTCAAAGAACCTGAATTGGTCCAGACAGAGAGCACTTAGGAGGTTTCTCTCTGCCATGAACTCCTTAGCCTGTTTTCGTGGCTCCTTGCTTTCCACAGGCTGTTTGGTGTTTGAGACCATAGCTCTATCCTTAATTTTCTTCTCTACCCACTCCTATTTTCCTAATATTTCATCCAATCTCATGGCTTTAGATACTTCACAAACATGTCTGGCCAATAGGTTTTTCTCTAAAATACACATCATTTAGACCTCCAGTACCCTGACATTTACAACCCGGATGTCTGATTGACTACTAAAACCTGGCATGTATAGAGGTCTGGGTCTTTCTCACTAAACCTGTTTCTAACAACAGTCTTTTCCTTTACAGATCGTAGCTGATGCTGAAAATCTTGGAGCCATTCTTTTTTCAATTTTGTTTGAGACAGTGTCTTGCTACATAGCCTTGGCTGGTCTGGACTCATTATATAGCCCAGACTGGCCTTAGAGCGGTGATTCTTTTACCTCTGCCTCCCAAGTACTATAATTATAGGTGTGCTCTACCACATCTGACTCCTAGGGATATTTTTAATGGTTTTATCAACCCCTGAGCTCAAACTTTCTCCAGAATTCTGCCCTGCCTCATTACTTCTGTCACTGTTATTAGCTGTTCCAGACATATCCTCTTTCCAAGACAGTGGAAAGAGCTTCCCAAGTGGGCCCTGAGTACACTCATTCTTCCTAATGTCCATGCTCAGCACATAAACCAGAGAGAGCTTTGGATTCTTTTCAAACCCAAAGCTCTGTTGATGAAAAGCCCTTCAAACATGCATGATGTAGCCCTGTGCTACTCCTGACTCCATCTCCCCATGCTACACTGGCCTCCCTGTTCTGCACATTATGACGGAGTGCTTCTGCTTGGTGCCTTTGTGTAGGTTGTTGGTTCTGCCATCCCAACGTATCTGACTCCCTGATTTACTCTCCTGTACCTTCCAGCCATCATGTGTCACTTTCTTAATAAAGCCTCCTGACTGCCTCACAACTCACCCTTTACACATTGGTAATCCTCCTCATATGTGCTATTTCCATTTTCCCTGAAATTTTATTATCAGTGAGTGGACCCAGTGATTTCACACACATGTGCATGCACACACTTAAGTGTGTACTGCTCTTATTTGAATATGTGGTCCACAAGGACAGCAGTTTTTTATCAGTTTTACTTTACTGCCTTGTGCCAAGGGCCTGGAACAGTACCTCACGCACAATAGTTATCAATCAATATTTTGAATAAATTTCTTGGGTGTGGAAAGGTTTGGGATTAGGGACACAGGATACAAGGGAGAAGAGAGAATTAACGGAAACAAAAGGTACATGAAAGAGTCACATACTACTGTCTTATAACTCAAAAAACAAAGCAAAACAAACAAAAACAAGAGAGGAACTGAAGGAGTTACCCTGCACAGCTAGATTATGCTGCCCTAAGATCAAGGGCTATTAAACAAAGTTCCTACTCCTAGGTATGGGGTACCTCTGTAGGAGCTGGGCAGGGAGGGCCCAGAGGACCCCCAAACCAACACAGGCTCTTGTCAGTCCTTTAGGTTGTTCACTAGAATTAGAGACTGAGACCCTATTGTTGAAGACACTACACCTCTTGGTTGCAAAATATAGAGGAAGCAAGCTGAGACTAAGCTGGAAACTTTTTTCCTGCTAGGTAACTTTCAATGTTACTAACTGATATAGGTGAAAAAGTACCAATAGTCTCACCTAGCTGTGAATACCACAAAATAAACAAAAAAACAAATAACCCTCAACGTGCCAGCCAAGATGTGCCATCAGAGTGATAGTGGTACAACTGCTGTGGCAGTAATCAATTTACTTCTTATTGGATTTGAGACCTGCTCCAAGAGAAGGAACTCATTCCTAGCAATGTAAATCCACTTGACAGCCCATACTTAGAGAGAAGTAGCCCAAGTGGGCAACTTATTACTGTTGTATAACTAAACTGACAGAGCACCAAGCTGCCTTCTAAATATCACATCGTTATACTCATAGACAAAAGTACTCTTATCCTTAATCAGAGAAGCTTCTCTGAAGGGAACGCTGGTGAAGTTAAGATCCAAGACATTGAGAATAAATGACCATTGAGGGCTCAGTCTTTTTAAAAACACTTATACCAACCCTTCTAAGGCTTGAGGAGCATTGCAGAAGAGAGGGTAGGAAGTGTGCAAGAACCAGAAGCCTTAGTAGCAAAATGCTACCCTCTAGATTAGATGTGATCATTTTAATCAGGAACTCACAATGGCTACAGTTCCTTGCACTGGGTCCACACAAGATTGGCCCTGTTCATAATAATCAGATATGGAAGAGGGAGAGGCTCATTAATTCTGAGAGATGGGAAATCATGGTCTTCAGTTGTATACCCACTGCTGAGCCCACCAGGTCCCAGTGGAGAGCCCCAAATCTGTGGCCACACAGATGGCTTTGGTTAGACCTAGTGGGTCATAGAACAAAACTAGACATGAGCAAACAAGTTTGTAGGGAAGAGTGGGGGAAGCAGTGATAGCAGGGATATGGGAGAGAGTAGGAGATAAGGATAGTCAGTGTGTATTGTGTATAAGTGGAAATCGGCAAAGAAGAAATTTATGCTTTTAAAAAAAAGGTAAGTTAGTCTAAGGGAAAATTCAACAGACAGCAAAGAATTGAGAGAATTGGATCCGAGGTACAGGTAAAACTATAGCTGGAATCTACATTCTTGCCAGAACTATTTTAGTGGCTTCAATCAATTATTGGGTTTTACTTTCTATATTTATTTGAGATATAGAAGTTAGGGCAGGTTCAGAAACATCATATGAGGAGGACCTTAAGAGGTGAACGTCATCTATAGTGATTCGTAGGCATTGCACTAAAAAGAATGATCTACCCTTCATAAAAAAATGATCTACCGCCGGGCGGTGGTGGCGCACGCCTTTAATCCCAGCACTTGGGAGGCAGAGGCAGGCGGATCTTTGTGAGTTCGAGGCCAGCCTGGTCTACAAAGCGAGTCCAGGACAGCCAGGGCTACACAGAGAAACCCTGTCTCGAAAAACCAAAAAAAAAAAAAAAAAAAAAAAAAAAGATCTACCCAGCACGATGACATAGCCCTATAGTTCCAGCTACTCAGGCAGCAGGAAGAGAGAGTGAGCCACTGGGCCTGGCTTAAACATCTGAAACCTCAAAATCTACCTCTAGTGACACACTTCCTCCAACAAGCCACACCTACTCCAACAGGGCCACACCTACTCCAACGAGGCCACACCTCCTAATAGTGCCACTCCCTATGAGACGTGGGAACTTTTTTTTAATCTGAATTACCATGTAGACGAACAACAAATTATATTTTAATTTAAGTGTGCCTCATGCAATAATTGAGAGATACTTAAAACCCACTCACTCTTTACTTGAAATTCAGATTTCACAAGGTATCTTGCATACCTGCTGATCTGGTAAACCCGAGGTGTTTGCTAACTTTCTGAACATTTGCTATTGCTTCACCAAAATTTAAAAATAAATGGCCTGTTTGTTTTTTCAAGACAGGGTTTCTATTTGTGTAGCCTTCACTGTCCTGGAACTTGCTTTGTAGACCAGGCTAGCCTGGAGAGATCTGCCTGCCTCTGCCTCCTGAGTTCTGGAATTAAAGGTGTGCACCACCACCATCTGGCAATAAATGAACTTTGCATTTCTTGGGAAAAGCCAAAGGTCTAGATTTGGCTTGTTCTCAGCTTGAGGGAGTAGAGGCTGCTCCAGTGACATGAGATCCACTCACCACAGGTTACCCCAACTCCAATCCCAGCCCCAACCCCATTCTGTGGTTCACAAAAATATTCTATAGCTAAGAGGAATGCAAACTCTGTCTTTTACTTATTAATCATAGCTATTAAAACGAACAGAGCACAGGCTGGCAAGACGACTGACTCATATGGAAAGGCAATTGCTGCGAAGCCTGAGTTCAATCCTCTCGAAAAGTTGTCCTGGTATCTGAACAACCACCCTCCAACTCGCATTAAATAAATGTAACAACAGTATTTTAATAGGAAAATGAGAGACTACTCAATAGGGCCACATAATTCCAAAAACAGAGAAGAGGGCCCTTTTCTTAAGGTAATAAAGATTTTCTCATGTTTCATGTGTTTGCTTTACCCTGGGCCAGCTTAAATTCAAAGAGAGACTTGAGCACAGAAAACACAGGAACACTGATGGAAAAGAAATTCCATGGTTTTTCCGCGTCTCCTTTGAGCTGTTTTTCCCTCGCACAACGATTAAACTGGGGACGACAGAGTGAAGAAGACAGGGCCAGAGGAGGCGAGGCCACGAGTGTTAGCGTCACACAGGGGGCACAGGTTTTGGCTTCGTAGGAACTTTGTTCATTTTTTATTTGAAAAATGGTTTCTGTGTCTGTAGCTGTTGGGGTGATACAGAGTCCCGCACCCCTTCAGAGATTTAAAATAATGTACTCAAATCGCGGAGTGCAGCGCTTCTCCAAACTGTTAGAAAGAAACAAACTCCAAACCAGACAAACTTAGCTATTTGTAGTAGACCCCACCGGTGGAGCGGGCACTTCCACAGGGGAAGCCAAGCTGACCGAAGTCAAGGCCTAAAATGGACGCAATTGTTTTGATCCCTCGGCACAAATTCTTGGAGCTGGATGCTAATTAAACAGAATTCCTTCTGCTTCCCCCTACCTTAAATAGGTTCCCTGCATAACTGTGGGACTCCTGGTGCGCAGTCATGGGTGTGGATGCCACTAGGGGTTCCTGTTTAAGACGCTGGATCTCCAGGCTATCTTACTACACCCCAACCCACGACCTGAGCTCTTCCCTCCAGTGTCACTGACTCCAATAGCTCTGACTGGCCTGGAGCTTGCTGTGTAGATAAGGCTAGCCTCAAACAGAGATCCACCCGCCTCTGCCTCCCAAGGGCTGGAATTAAAGGTGTGAATCACCACATCTCCCACCCCCAGGTCTTTTTAATGTAAGACACTTGTTCTCAACCTGCCCTGCCTCAGAGGTCTCTGTGGAAGCAGAGAGAGTCTATTACTCTCCAGCCTGCTCCCTGGAATTCTGCAAGGGTGGAGAAGCCAGTGGGCTTTCACTCACAGCAAAGGACACATGGATTCATGTGTTCACCGCCTTGTATCAATCAAGTCTTCCTGAGTTTTCAAGGCACTGGTTTTCAGAGAAGTCCCACAGCTTCTCTGCTAACTCAGGATGGCCAGGTTTGATTTAGTAATGAAGATGGGGAAAATGAAGTTTGAAAAGCAACAGCTAATTCAGATGCAACATTTTACCGGAAAGGAAACAGGACCAGAAAGAGAGCATAGGTGATATGAGGCAGGTCAGCAGCAGGATGAGGATCAAACCTGGGTCTTGCAAACCTCTAGCCCAAGGCTTCCTCCTGAATGCCTCCTTTCAAGAGGCCCCACGATCCCACTGGGGAAATGGTTGTGCTGGGAGATGCTCGCTGGTTCAGACCACAGCAGGGCTAGGTTGTGAGTTGATATCATTGCCAATCAGCCGGAGCCTCCCCTAACTGGTTCCAAACCACCAACTGGGTCAGGAATGCAATTTTGACCCATGGTCTTGAGTCCAGGGATGCTTGGAAAGCTCCAAGCTTCTGGGTCTGCTGTTGTGAAAGGTGCCCCAGTGCCCTTGGTATTTTTCCTGCACTGTGTAGCTCACCATGTGACCTGGGGAATTCCATTTCTGAGCTTTGGTTTATTAACAGAACTGGAAGGAATGTTGCGTTTTCTACAGAGGGCAGGGAGGATCTGTGATCCCCAGTGGACCAGCTGAGTGAAATAATGAAGTGGGATCCTCGTTGAGCCCACCTGTGCCAGACGGAGCCTTACAATGCCCTTCCAGAGCCAGAGCTATAATGTAATCTGTTCTGTGCAACTCAAACCCTCACCAAGCTGAGGCTTATCTCCACACGTGAGTATTTGAGAGTTAAAGAGACCCACCTAGTGTCATATCAGTTTATATTCTTCCCCAGCCCTGACTGCAACAGAGTCAAGAGCCTTGATTACCCAAAAATTACTCTCTAGGGGGCACTTGGCTGATGGATCTTGTCGCCCATGCAGATTCTTATCTTTCTTGCCAATTATTTCATGTAGACTACATAGACTTACTGAGGGAAAATGTCCTCTGAAAACACACTGAGAGAAACTGTAGAAGGTTCTTCCCTGTAGGTTAGGTCCCCTCCCTTTGCTTAAATTGCCTGGGCATCAGGTGGGATGGAGTTTCCATGAAAAGTTTCTGGTTGCCATGGAGATGATGGTCCTGCTTTCCATGGAGACTAACTTGGAGCAAGTCTCCCTGATCCACCTACAGAGAGAGATTAAGTCTCTCTCTGATCCCTCTCCTCCTTCCCTGTCCTCCCTCCCTCCTCTGCCCCTCCATATACCCTTGTATACCCACAGATAAGTATATAAAACATTTTCTGGGCAATACTGATGGTGATTGCCAAATATTTCCAGCACACACCTCCACGGCCTTTTGTAGGTAAGAGGTGTCATATGACTCATTTTGGGCAATGAGTTTGCTGAGAAGTCCTATGGGTCACTTCTGAGTTGGGATTTTACTTGTCACCATAAAACCCTTTCCCCTGCATGTGACCTGCAAGGTACAAGAAGGCAGCTGACCTATCACCTGGGTCCCCAAGTGACCACCTCAAGCACACTGCCACTCACCCCAGGAACCTATAGTAACCACAGCCTCAGCAAGGGTGGTTGGGTTGTCCCAAGCCCTCAGGAACAGGGCTATTTGTTGATGCAGCAGACCCCTGTCACTAGCTAACACACTTATAGAAAGCCAGATGCTGCGTGTGCCTTTTCTTCCTCCATATAAACCAAGGAGGTGGGTACTGTTGTCACACCTATCTTGTGTTTTAAAAACCCGACTGAGAAAAAATGAATTAACTTGTCAACGAGCACTGCAGATGGCTAGCAGGTTTCCCTTCCCGACCTCCCACTCTGGAAACCCTGGCTTTAGTCAGCACCCATCTCTGCTTCCCTGACTTGGGTGCTTTGTGAGGCCAGAGGAACACAGCACTTGCCAGGAACGCTTGCAAATTTGTGCTTGCTTTATTTCCTTGTCAGTTCGCTGCATAACAGGACTGTCTTGTCATGCTCAAAATCCATGTGATCCAAAAAGAAGATTTAGTGGGGCTTGCTTGTTTCCACAGCGTTATTTTTAAGTATGTGTATGCGTGTCTGCCTTGGGTGGGGGTTGAGGGGTTGCACATGAGTGGAGGTGCTTCCAGAGGCCAGAGACATCAGATCCCCTGGAGTTGGCACTCCAGATGGCTGTGAGCCACCTCACATGGATGCTGGGAACCAAACTTGGATCCTCTGGAATTAGCAGCGTGAGCTCTTAATTGCTGAGCCATCTCTCTGGCCCCAGGAAATTTGATTTTTGACAAGTCATTATAATTTGATGGTTGACATTTCATCACTTTCTAGAAAACTATGATCTGGCAAATATAAACCCTCTCACAGCAAGCAGTCCTCAGCTAAGAAAGTTAGTTTTATTAACCAAAAAATCATTCTTCGAATTGATGGCTGTGTGAACGACCTTTGGCCTGCTGTAATATAGCAATGTGTCTACCGCAGTAAAAATGCCAGAGTAAGACAGGACCCACAAAAGGCAATAAAGGAGTAACATTCCAAAGACAAATGCACTTGAGACACTTATGACAGCCCTGGGAAGGAGGGGGCAGCAATCGGTTATAAGAAGTGACAGTGTTTTGGCAGCCTCCATTACTTTAACTGACAGGAAAAAATAAAGCTAGTATAAATTACTTTTTTAAAGGAACAAGCCATGAGCGTTCCAAATAGAAATCAAAGTTGGTTTGGGACTTTGATTGACAGCTGCCAGGTGCCCCTTCCTCTCTCAGCACTGAGGTAGGCGTTTCCCTGGGACAGACATTAAAACCTTTCTAGCGCTACTAATTTCTCTTTGGTTATTTGATTTAATCTGGGTTTTATTCTGCTGTTAATCCTCTCAGACTTACTCTGCCCCTCAGATGGTCTCTTTGAGGCATATCATCATCTGGGTCTGCTTGTGGCTAAAGGCAAATCCTCCATAAATTTAGTCAGCAATAGAGAGGGTTGTCCATTCAAATAGCCATTGTGTGTAATGCTGTGTTTCCTAAAGACATTATGAGATATTATGATTTCTTTTTGTTACTTTTATTTCTGTGGGAGCACATGTATTCATTCCATGGTATGTGTATGTATAGATCATAGAACAACCTGAGGGAGTCAGCGCACTCCTTCCACTATGTGGGTCCTGGGGATAGAACTCAACTCTTCAGGCTTGTGACAAACAACTTTACCCACAAAGCCAACTGAACAACCTATGGTATGATTTTTTGGCTTTCTACAAGTGGAACCCAAGATATGAACATTGACTTGCCCTAAAAATGCTCATTTTCCTCCCTTTTCACTTCTGCTTCCATAAGTTATATTCTTATTTTCTCCCATATAAAAAGTCTTGAAAAGTTAAAGGAGCTGAACTCTTATCTTTTTCTCAGGCAGCTTATTTATCTATTCAAATGAGTCAGGCAGAAACACCTCCCACTGGTGAACAGTTACACCCTAGCTACATCACCTCCAGGATTGTAACATGTAGTGTCTATTTTATTGGCTGGTCAGAGACCAGGGTATTTAATGGGGTTCCTGCCTAAGAAGAGCTCACATATCCAGGGGCTTTTTAAGTCTCCTGAAGTGGCTTATGTTCAAAACCATTTCCTTGGGATAAAAGTTCAAATACCATTTAGGCCAAAGTTGAAAGATGTCTGTCCTTCAGTGAGCAGAGGTTCAGTGGGCAGTGGGTTTGGGAGCCTTGGGCTGAGGCCTGGTGTGTGGTTGAAGGGAGCGGGGAAGATAAGGAAGACCCAAGTCCACTTTCAGTTATCTGCTTCTGACTGCCTTAAGAATTGAGGTTCATTAAGCTCCTCTCTTATGAGAGAGGGAAAATTCACAGCCATCAAAAAACTAGATCCTACCTTTGTTCTGGCAAGCGAAGTCAGCCTCCTGTTTTTGCTGATGGTTTTGGGCATCGTGGAATCCACAAGTCACAGGTATTTATAAAACTGTGCTCAGTTCACCTTTTCCCCCTGCCGCATCTGAAGGCTCCAGTGTCTCTTGGTCAGGGAGAGATTGAGTTGGCGGGTGTTTTTCTTGGAAGACCCCTAAGAGAAGAGGGCAGATCTGAGGACCATCTTTGCACAGATTCGATTCGGAACGCAAACATCTCACACATACATGCTGCATGCAGGGATGCTGCCGCCACGAAGAAGCTGCTTAACAGCATGCGAACTTCACTAGTTTACAATTCATTTTAATGGGATTGGATTCAGTGGTACAGATTTTACTAAGCCTGCCTTGAGAGAGAGAGAGAGAGAGAGAGAGAGAGAGAGAGAGAGAGAGAGAGATTCACTCACATTTTCTCCAGACTTTTGCTTCTCTCCCCAAACTCATCAATATTACTACTTAGCATTTCAGTGTTAATTGTAAAGCCAAGAGGAGGATTTTCTTATATAAGCTGTAAGACAATAGTGGTCTTTGGATATAATTCTGAGGCTTCAAAGAAGAGCCCTGTAGACTGAAGACGTCAGGGCAAATGCAGCAAGCAGAGCTTTTCCCGGCACATGCAGATGAGATGGCATTCACAATTTCCCTCTCCATGCCTGGCCTCAGAGCTGGAGACAAGTGTTCCCAGGACACAATCATTGTAAAGGGTAACTCAATAATCAACACAAAAGATGATTTCATGTGTGTGGTCCCATTGCCAGAGCCAGGCCCCAGACCTAGGGATTCTTGGGTTTTGTGCTTATATCTGTGGCCACTGCACCAGGCAACCCGCCTTAGCTGCGCTCCACCTCTGTTTTGTATGACTGTAAATGAGCATGGCTCAGAGTTGTCAGATGTTGCCATAAAACCAAGGAGGGACTGTGATTCCCTCTAGGCTACCCATCCCTTTTACAAGTGTCTTTATTTGTATTTGTATTTTTCTGTTAGCCCTGATGGAGTAGTACATGGCCAGGCACCCTACAGGGATCGGCTATTCTTCAGGTCACACAGCTGTGGCCCCTGCCCCCCAGCTCCACAGTTCTTATGTGTCCCTAAAGCTTTCTTGATCTGGGTTGGAAAGATATGTTGCTATTGGTTAGAAGAGCTTCTGTCTTCCATGAAAAAGCCCCAGGGTGATAACCACAGATAAAGCTAATCAGAAGGGCTGAGGACATGAAGGCAAACACTTTGATGACGCACCCTTTCGCTTCCCTTCAGCAGCTGGACTAGAGCGGGCTTCTCCAGCACACTGGACTCACAGTGAAACAGACTGTGATGAGTAGACCTGGGTGGCCTAGGGCGTCAGCCTTTCTGGCAGGCCACGGGTGCTGTAGTGTGACAGTCCCTGGACCACACTCTTGAACAGCAAAGAAAGAGAGTGTACTCAGGGTTGCCCACTTTCCTTTCTTCTTCCAAAACACAGAAGTAATAGAATTTGTGCTGAAGAGGGGGGATCCTCAGCGAGGGCTTGTAGGGCAGGCCTGTAATCCTAGCCACTTGAGAGGCTGAGCCAGGAAGATCACATGTTCAAGGCAAGCTCAGATAGCTTAGTTAGACACATTAGTCAGTGCTTTTTTTTTTTTTTTTATTGTTGTGATGAAACATCATGACTAAAGTAACTTTGAGAGGAAAGGGTGTATTTGGCTTAAGCGTCCACACCACAGTTCATTTATAAAAGGAAGTCAGGACAGGAACTCCAGCAGGGCAGGAATCTGGAGAGTGTGTCTGATTGCAGAGGCTATGGAGGAGAGTTGCTTACTTACTTGCTCAGCCTGTTTTCTTTTTTTTTGTTTGTTTGTTTGTTTGTTTGTTTGTTTGTTTTTTTCTGAGACAGGGTTTCTCTGTGTAACAGTACTGGCTGTCCTAGAACTCTCTCTTTGTAGACCAGGCTAACCTTGAACTCACAGAGGTCCGCCTACCTCTGCCTCTGGAGTGCTGGGATTAAAGGCATGCGCCACCATGCCCGGCAATTAGAGACAGTTGTGAGCTGTCATGTGGGTGCTGGGATTTGAACCCCAGTCCTTTGGAAAGCAGCCAGTGCTCTTAACCGCTGAGCCATCTCTCCAGCCTGTCAGCCTGCTTTCTTACAGGGATCAGGACAACCAGCTTGGGAATGGCACCACCCACAATGGGCTGGCTCTCCCAAATCAATTGCCAATTAAGAGAATGCCCTACAGGGTTACCTACAGCTTTATCTTAAGGAGATGTTTTCTTAGTTGAGGTTTTCCTCCTCTCAGACGGCATTAGCTTCTGTCGAGTTGACATACAACCATTCAGCACATGTTTTCATAATTAAGAGTAAAACAGAAGCTGAGGATGTAGCTCAGTGGTACAATCCTTTCCTAGCATGTGCAAGGCTCTGGTTTCAATACCCAGGACTGGAGCATGGGACAGGATCCTGGAGCTAGACTTCCTGGTTTCAAATCCTGGTCTCAACAAATGCCATTGCTCTGTAACTGAGCATCCATTTTAAACTTCTGGGAAACAGGGTTATTAGGACTGTTGGCCAAGTTGGTGTCTTGAGGCTCTAGACAAGAATCTATGAAGGCCCGAAATAAGGCAATAAAAGTTGGCAAAAGGATGTTCACTCCAGAGACATTAGAGGGTCTGCTCTCAAGGACTGATCAAGAGTAGGGAGTGAGGGAGTGTGTAAAGGTAGTTCCTAGATCTCTGCATTGGATTGCAGGCCAGGTATACTCCATCTGCATGCAGAAGGAGCGTGTGGGAGTGAGGAGGAAGTGAACGGCACTGGGGCATGATGTATACAGCTTTGGACACATCAAGCTGAGGAGATATATGTTTGAGAGGGCTTACTGTGAAGGGACCATATGGAATAACAAGAAAGACAGGACAGAACTGTTGCCAACCCTCATGGTGAGGGAATGGGGGCAGAAGAGGATCTACAAAAGAAACTAAATGAATGTGTCGCTGGATCCAGAAATACTTGACCACAGATTCCAATGTGCTTCGAAGGACAGTATATTCTGATATCGAAAGGAACACAGAAGTGGAGAAGTGGCCCAGTTTGCCTCACAAGGAAGGGTTAGAACTGGAGTTTGGATTTGCAGCATCCATGTAAAAGCCAGGCAGACAAGGAAACTGCCCATAATCCCAGCACCTGAGATAGAGCTGGGAAACCCCTGGGGTAAAGTGGCCAGCCAGACTACTTAAGCTGGCAAGCATCAGGTTCAGCCAGAGACCTTGCTTCAATAAACAAAATGGAAGAAGACACCCCGAGGTCAACTTCAGGCATTCACATTCATACGCCCATGTGTGCATATGCCCGCACACATACCCATGTGCAACACACATATGAACCCACACACATGTGAACACACACACACATGCGTGCATACCACACACACTTGCAGAAAAGACAAAAATAAAAATATTGTTATGAGAATGAAGACAGGAATATGACTTGTTTTGTTTTTCTTACACCTCAGGCTGTGGATCAAGCAGGACCCAGCCCACAAAGGCGCTTAAATCAATGTTTGTTGAAGGAAAGGCAACATAAAATATTGCACTTAACAGGCTCTGCTCAAATCCCACTACTTCACAGGGCATCTCCCTATGAATCCCACTCTTGGAAGACGCTTTGTACTTGTGGATTTTGGTGTAAGCTTTTAATCTCACCATCTTGCAATTATTATTATTCATGTGTTGTTTTTTAATCACTGCCTTATTAATTGTGTTTGTGTGTGAGAGAGTGTGTGCTTGCAAATGCACACAGGCTTCAGTCCCTTGGCTCACTGTGGGTCTTCTAGGTCAGAGTCTATGTTTTCCTTGGTTTTGAATTTCCATACAAGTCTCAGCCCAGTCGTACTTGAAAGTACTAATCGGATGCGATCTTTTTCTTCTTTCTTGGCTGTAACTCTCAATATTTGAATTATTATTATACTCAATATAATATTATTCCAACAATACCTTAGCACTTGGTCTATATGCTATTCTATTTCACAGAAAAATAAAAGAAAGACATACGTATCTGAAGCTGAGATTTCATAAGAAAATGGTATTCTAAGAGACTACATCCTTCATTCTTCCCTAGAAATCTGCAAGATGCTTCTGTTTGTAAACCTCCATGTCCAGGTGAATGGTGTATCACCCTCACTGGCATGCACACACACACACACACATACACACACACACATACACATACACACACATTGCACTTTGTGTAGGCAACAGGGGAAAATACACTTCCTGTTTCCAGAAAAAACCAAGTATATGAAGAAGAAGGCCTAAAGCCAAGACTGTACCTATGAACTCACAGGCTCCTTATCATCAACTTCCATTAGCTTCCCTCAAGCTTCGGGCACAGCCCTTTGGGAAGCAGAAGTTTTCCAAGGTACAAAGAATAAATAAGGCTGGGTGCAGTCAACACTTAGAGAAATGCAAACATCAAAATCAATCTGCTGGAAGTGTGATAACCACAATTGGTCTTCACAAAACTGACAAGACTCAAATACATGCCTTTTATCAACTTAGTACTACATCCACCCATTCATCCACCCATTCAATGTAGATTGAGCACTTGCTTGTGGATCAGGGCTGGATTCAGGTACCAAGGGTGTGGAGAGGAGAATAATAATCCTGAGCTCAGCTACCTCATCTGTGCTTAAAAACTAGAACTAGAGTTCAAAAGTAATTACCAAGGAGTTCTTTATTTCTTTAATTTTTCTCTCCTTTTGTATTGATGAGTGAAATTAAAGTCACTATTTATAATTTGTACAAGCACACATACACATATATGTCTGGTTTTGTGAGACAGTGTCTTAGTACATATCCCAGACATTCCTCAAATTTATTCCATATCCCAGATTGCCCTTTAACTCACAACAATCCTCCTGCCTCAGCCTCCTGGGGGCTGGGATAACCCCAGGAGTGCACCATGATATTCATCATATCTTATATAAAAACTAAAAAATAGTGCAATATTTTAAGCCCGCCAAACAATGATATAGCTACATAAAATCATCAAACTCTTAACACATGGGATATATTAAACCTCTTAGAAAATGCACATTTTCCTAATGTTTAGGCTTTTATTATAGACCATTTGAAGCCTTCTGTAACATCCAACATGATAATCACCAGATTAATTAAAAACAGCTCTTTCCTGAAATTAATAGCAAAAATAATAATATTATTTAAAATGTTCTGTGGCTTATCAGAAGTGAGCTTCCATTCATGCTCATAGTTTTATTTTGCCCCTTGAACTGCTGGGGTGGACAAGGCTTCTGGTGCAGTAAATAAGCCTCCTCCTCAGGCTGGAGAGTCAGGCTTAGCAAAACTGGGGGTCTGACTAATGGCTTCTGCTGGCCTATGTGTTACCTTGTTGCTCTGTTTTATTACGCTGTGGTTGTTATAAGTGAGCTGCCTTGTAGAGAATCAGAAGTTATCCACCACACAGAAAGTTATTCACACAGAGAAACGTATGTTTCCTGTATGACATGTCTATTGTACTTCTTTCTGGTGGCTTCATGGCATGTTCCCACAGTAGAGCGTGACTGATTATATATATTTGTTTTCTAGGTATCTGAATTGGTGCAAAGATACAGAGCCGGGCCGGCCTCACCTGTGACTGGGAGCTTTGTAGAATAATGTTAACAGTAGGGACCTTTGGGTTTTACAACCTGATTTCTCTTACTGGCAATTGTCTGGTTTCTTTGCTTTGCTACAAGAACAGATGAGTTTTGCCATGTTCTGGCAGTACCAGCATCATAAATCTAGTTTCTACACTATCCATTTATTCACTTTTAAGTCTTCCTTTTTGAAAGAATGGATCCTTTACGGGTATCTCTCATTCTGGTGTTTCTTTTCTTTCTTTTACTTAAAATTTTTTTAAATTAAAAACTTCTTAGTGTATATGGTATATGGGTGTTTGGCCTGGAAGTATGGCTGTGTGCCATGTGCATGCAGGAACCCATAGAATTCAGAAGAAGGCATTGCATCCCCTGGAACTAGCTACGGATGGTTGTGAGTCTGGAGCTGGGAATTGAATCCAGGTCCTTTTTTGAGAGCAGCCCTTCCATCCCTCTGACTCTCCATGCACCCCATCCCACCCCCACCACTTATCCCCCACCCCAGAGACAGGGTCTTCCTATGCAGCAAGCCTTGGCTGGCCTGGAACTTGCTATGTAGACAGATTCCAGCATTTCCTCCAGAGGAAGGCCCTTGGTGGTGTACAGTTCTGGGAACAGAAGCAACTGCACTGTGTTAATAGCAACAACACAAGCTCCCTGTTGTGCGAATGTCACCTTGTTGATCTAGAAGTCGGTGTTCCAGAAGAAACTGTTTATTTATAGCATTTTCTTACAGATTAAAGAAAAAGGAAGAAAGAAAATAACCTGCCTCTAGTCAGAAGGCAATATTAGAAAATGCACCTGATTAATATTTTTGAGGTCTGCTACCTTGTCACTGCTCCAACACTCACTCAAAACTCTGGCTTTCTCGTTTCTTGATTAAAATTCCTTGGATAGCCTCAACATACAATCCCTTAGACAAATTTAATTGCCTTTAAAAGAAAAAATGCCAGCAATAGAAAGCCCCTTAGGAAAACAGGCATTGTTCTAGAGAGCAGCCACCCTGAAGACAGTTTTGTTAGTGGAAACACATTAGTCTTTTACAAACTAAGCAATGATGATATTTACAGAGCACTTTGGTAAAGGTCGGGGGCTGTCTGCCCACAAACCTTGCGCTTGCTTTTGGAAAGCCTGCTACTCCAACAGGTTTTCCAGGGGTATGTGTCCTTGGAAACTTTCAAGGTTTTGGGGGTTTTAGGATACGTAAGATATATTAAATTCGTTTTAAAATAACAGAAAACTTCCTCTCCAGCCAACCTCTCAGCAGTTATGAAGACGAAACTTTCTTTACAGCAAAAAATTGTCCATCACAAGGCATTGAGAACTTAAGATGCTAATTTTTAGGCCAGTGTTTTCCTAATGTGGGCTCCACTGGTTGGAATAAAAGTCCCCGGGGGGCCTTCAGAAGGAGGGGTCCATTAGGTACAGAAGATTAGGAGTGGTTCCCTGCAGCCGGAGTCGCCCGGTGCTGCAGAAGGGGCCGAAGAAGGCAGAGGGCGCCACCGTGAGGCCCCCATTTCAACGCTTGTCGTTCCGATTGTGGTGGGTTGGAGATCACAGGGAAGCACTGCTATCAGCTGAGAAGACATCAGACAGTGGAGTAAAAAGGGTAATCCATTTATTTTGAGAGAAGTTTGCACTCCAAGATCATACACGCAGCAGATCACAGAAACACACGCAAGCATGAAATTTAATTTTTAGTAACTCTTTCCCGGGGCTTCCACAGAAAGCAGCAGTGAAAAGGAAATGGTAATCACGACACGGTAATTACAGAGGGCTGGGGAATGAAGAACTTTGAAAACGTAGTGTTTTTATGATTTACTTAAACATGAGGCGAACTTCAGTATTCTGGCAGAAAATGGTGAGATTAACATCACAGAGATAACACTTTTAAACTTCAGACTCATGAAGACAGAATGATAGACCCGTCTCCCTGTTGTGATGTTCACTAGTGATTCAGGATCTATAAATGTGATACATATTGACTTCCCAGGCTTCCAACAGATGGAATGAAACATGTTGTAAAAACAAAACAATGCATTCGTGCTTCAGGCATGAAATGAGTGGGAGGTTAGATGGCGGACTTCCCTGGATTAATAGGAGGAAGCAAAGTGGATAGTAATGTTTGTGCCCAATTGCAGGCCATTTTCAGCAAATAAATATGGGCAGAGAAAGGACAGAAGGAGGGCAAAAGAGAGGGAGGGAGAAAGGGAAAAGAAAGACAAGAAAGGAAAAGGGGCAACCCCGGCTCTTCCCTAGGGCAACACTAATTCTCCTTTTTAAATTTTCAGTTTTTTAAAAAATATCGGAAACAGTAATAATTATGTTTAAACTTCTTGAAAACTCAAGTTCAACCAAAAGTCTTGAACTAAACAATCAATGATCATTTGTATCTGAAGGGGAGTAAGAGTCCATGTGTCCAACGGTGCTAAGTAAGAATGCTAGAACACGCAAAGATCCGCCTGCCTCTGCCTCCCAAGTGCTGGGATTAAAGGCGTGCACCACTATCAGCCTGGTCTACAAAGTGAGTTCAGGACAGCCAGGGCTACACAGAGAAACCCTGTCTCGAAAAACCAAAAAAAAAAAAAAAAAAGAATGCTAGAACATAAGACACTAGCTTATCCAAACTCCAGCATTTAAACACCCAACATAAGTGGATCTACTAAAATTTCTACTCACATTTTCTCTGAAAGCAAAAGGCACAATGTGATAGATATTTGAGTTATAGAAACATCATTTAATATCTGGTAGGCATTCTCACACTAGTGTGTGAGTGAATGGTTCTCCATTTTGAAAAAGAAAGACCTTGGAAAAAACTTTTAGGAAAGTTTAGATGAAAAGGACAATTTTCCTTTGAAAGTGCAATGTCAGATAATACAAGAAGAAAAGATGAAGGTGAATTTACCAGTTTGGGGTTTGGTTGAGATCATTTGTGGTAATGGTGGTTTGTTTTCACATCGGAGAACTAAGTTTTTACACACTAGGCTTTCCAAAGCACCATTCTTGCAGAAAAATAATTTGTCAGATTGTCAAAACACAGCCATCCCTGAGCCAGGAAATTTCTCTTGAGTTTGTGTCTTCCCCCGGCAAGAAGGCTGGAGGGACAGCCTAGTCCAGAACTGTCTGGCAGCTTCCTCAGCCATCTCTTGCCTGATTGATTAAACTGCATTTGAGAGCCACTTTTATTTTATTCCATAACCTTTTGTTTAAATTAAAAGGCCAGGTTTGAAAGCAAAAGTCTGCTGCTCCCTTCAGCACAGGATTGAAATTCAGGCACATTATCACCAGTGTTATTAGGGTGTGTGAGACTGATGGTCAGGTTCAGCCACCATGGGCTTCCCCTCTGGGGCAGCTATGAGTCTAGGGGCTGAGGCATTTATTAATTTATTTGCAATAAAAGAACCAAGTTAAGGGTTCTGGCTGGGGAACCTTCACTTGTTGTAAATAACAAAAAATCTGTTTTTCATTGGAAAAACATGCTTCCATGTGTGGACTACATCTGTAGCCTCATGCATCCTCACTACTGGAGTCTCAGGGCTTTTTTCTTTGATATATATATATATATGCTGTGCAACCCCCCATATTTTATCACAGTCCATGTTAAACAAAGCAAAACAAAACAGAACAAACAAACAAACAAACAAAACAACCAAGAAATCAACTCTCTAAGTGCATGGACTCTTACATCAAGAAAACAAAAATAGCATTTGCTATCTTTTTAAAAAAATATTTATTTATTACTTCAGGTTACATCTTTATCACAGTGTCCTCTTTCCACCCCTCTCAGTCCCGCTCTCCCACCCTCTATCCCCTATCCCTTCCATCCCACTCCTCTGTAGCGTAGAGTCCCTACATATCAGTTTCCCGCCCGCTCTCTTTTTATTGCACTACAGAAAAGGTTTTTATTATGTCTCAAAAGGAACAGGACTGCACTCCTGAGCCCTCCCGCAAACACGGCAGATGAACAGGAAATGCAGGCGCGTTCACCTCCTCCCTTCCGTGGTTCTTCTGAGGGTGTACGCAGCAAGTAAGGAAAACTCAGCAGAGGATAAAGCAGTTTTTGAGCTTTTCTAGCTTCATGGGTAGTCACTGAGGTTCACACCACAGCAGGCCTAGAGGAAGAACTCAAAAACTAGCAACTAGGGTTGCAGAGCCCTTTGCCCACATACAGGAGAGGGAGAAACTGTCCACAGTCTTTGGTCCGCCTTTGTTTCTCATGGCTGGTATTATTTATTACGCCTGCTTTTATTTCATAATGTGTTTACCATGCTTCAGCATGAGGCCAATTCCTTTGTCATGAAGTTGATGAAAGAGGTCAGGATAGATCCACATAGGTAGTGGGACTGACTCTGGAGGCTAAAGTCTCATTTGTTCTTGTTAGTATTTTTTTTCATTTTATTTATACTTATAGAATTTTAAGCTTCCATCTGTTATTAAATTCTATGCAAAATTGATTTTTGGATTAGATTTTAGTGAGGTTTTTTTCATTTTCAGTTATAATTAAATCCTCTATAATCATGAAGGGTTCAGTAGAACTGGTTTTGGCAGACTCCTACTGAGCATCAGGACCTCAGTGTGAACAAGGTTAGTGAACCATATTAAAGGAACGGTATTGCCTTTTCATTTTCATTTCAATGAGATTCAACTTATAATAAATGCATTTGCATACTGATACTGCAAATAAAAATCAAAAATCACACACACACACACACACACACACACACACACACACACACACACACACA